>JARBWK010000005.1:2816965-2972690 GCA_030556195.1 Anolis apletophallus
GAGAAGGCCCTCTCCCTCGTCCCCACCAGCCACATTTGAGAGGTTGGCGGGAGCGAGAGCAGGGCCTCCCCGGTTGATCTTAAATTACAAGGTGGGATGTAGCGGCAGATGCGTTCGGACAAGTAAGCTGGGCCAGAACCGTATAGAGCTTTAAAGGTCAAGACCAGCACTTTGAATTGAGCTCGGAAGTGGACAGGCAGCCAGTGGAGCTGACACAACAGGGGGGTGGTATGTTCCCTGTATGTAGCTGCAGTTAGTAATCTGGCTGCCGCCCGTTGGACTACTTGTAATTTCCGAACTGTCTTCAAAGGCAGTCCCACGTAGAGTGTGTTGCAGTAATCTATTCGGGATGTGACCAGAGCATGGACCACCGTAGCCAGATCAGACTTCCCAAGGTAAGGGCGCAGCTGGCGCACGAGTCTTAACTGTGCAAAAGCTCCCCTGGCCACCGCTGAGACCTGGTGTTCCAGGCTCAGCGATGAGTCCAGGATCACTCCCAAGCTGCGAACCTGCGTCTTCAGGGGGAGTGTAACCCCATCCAATACAGGCTGTAACCCTATGCCCTGTTCGGCCTTTTGACTGACCAGGAGGGCCTCTGTCTTGTCTGGATTAAGTTTCAATTTGCTAGCCCTCATCCAGACCGTCACAGCAGCCAAGCACCGGTTCAAGGTCTGGACAGCCTCTTTAGCGATAGGTGGAAAGGAGTGACAGATCTGGACGTCATCTGCATACAGATAACACCTTACTCCGAAACTCCGAATGATCTCTCCCACAGATGTAGATGTTAAATAACATCGGGGACAGTACTGAACCCTGAGGGGGGACAGTACTGAACCCTGAGGGACTCCACAAGACAAAGGTTGCGGAGCCGAACAGGTGTCACCCAGTAACACCTTCTGTGTACGACCTTCCAGGAAGGATTGGAGCCACTGCAAAGCAGTACCCCCAAGCCCCATCTCTGCAAGGCGACCCAGAAGGATACCGTGGTTCATATGCAAGAAATTAGTTGGAACCCAATATTATTTGAAACCAACATTGGTAGAAATATGGAAAGAGGGTCTAAATAGCAACGATTCAGACACTGAACACTGGATCAATTCAATCAAAGATATCAAGTCCATAAGGATTAGAGAAATACAAAGGAAAATACTGACTAAATGGTACAGAACCCCAATTAAACTAGCAGACAGAACTAAAACAACCACAAAATTGTGTTGGCACACATGTGGAAAAATTGGCTCCTATAGACATACGAGAGTTGAATGAAAAGTAATGCCTCCACCTTCGTTACCTGGGTTTGGATGGGAATATTTTAATAGACCAAACACAGAAATAATCCTTATAATGTGCTCTTTAACTACCACTATTCACTTTCCATATAATCTCCAGACAAATTGGATACAATTCCGCCAACGATGAACAAGTATTTTGAAGCCGTCACGGAAGAAGTCTGTGCACTTTCATTTCAGGCGTCAGCAACCTGGGTACCCATCGTGCACAGATCTTCCGATAGCCAAGCAAAGCAATAATGTGATCCACATGTTCTTGTGAAATGCCGATTATGCTTGAAATTTCTCTGAGTGATACGATGATCGTTAACTTGCATAAAGTTGCATTGACCGACCGTCTGCGCAGGGTTCCATATTTCACACTCTAACAACACAACCGTACAATGCTAAGGCTTCCTGCCAAAATGGAACTGTAGAGGAGAGTCTACTGAACAAGCCAGTACCTGCCGCATACCAGGACTGTCATCGGTTGAGGCGTTACAATGGTGGAGGCATTACTTTTCATTCAACCCTCGTATGGGGTGGGAATGCGACAGAGTACAAGATAAGGTAAAGAAGGAAATGGAAGAATTAAATAATAACAATAACTTTATTTATACCCCGCCACCATATCTCCAAGGCGACTCGGGGCGGCTTACATGAGGCCAAGCCCAATGATACATAATAAAACAACACAACAGCAAATAATAAAACAATACAATCAATATTGTCATAAGCTTGCGCTACATCTACCCAGGCTGATTGGGGCTGCTAGTATAATTGACACCCAGGACAAACATTCATTTGTGTTGAGACCTCTACTTATTTCCCCCATGTCTGCCCTGTTCCATCTAATAGGCCTGTGGATTTGGGGCTCCACGTGCTTCGTTAGACAACCTGCTACAGGCCTGGAAAACTACAAGAAAGAGGGGACGAACTCATGGACTGTAATTAAGAAAGGCTGATGAGACCTGTGAAAAATGATTAAGTGTTGACATTGATGAACTCTTGGTGGAAAAACAACTTGTTTACATTGCCAAAGACAATGGTTCTTTTGAGGCAGGAAGTCAACACTGTGGCTCCTGACGGAAATGTTTACAAAGTTCTTTACATCACGAAGGAAGCAAACGAGGCTCCTTGATAAGGAAAATCAATTAAGCAAAGGCAACATCTACCCAGGAACTGACGGTATCAACATGTTTTAGCTGGTTGTCAGTAATTTACAACTTTCAGAACCACGTCAACAGAAAATACGACAGAAAAGGACCCTTTTCTCTCAGAAAAAGTGCAACAAGCAGAGTGGTAAGAATGCTTGAAGAACGGATGATGTATGTATGAATGTTAGACGCACAGGTTGAGAACCACTGGTTTAGGAGGAACTGACCTTGACTTTTTGGGAATTACAGTTCACCTGCATCCAGAGATACTGTGACCTCCACCAACAATAGACCAGGACCAAACTTGGCACAGAGAACCCCATGATCAAGTGGGCATACTGCAAGGGTTTTTGGGGGTGGGGCTGGTAACTGCCCTTGATTTTTTGGGAGTTGTAGTTTACCTGCATCCAGAGATACTGTGACCCCCACCAATAGACCAGGACCAAACTTGGCACACAGAATCCTCATGGCCAACTGAGCATACTACAGGGGTTTGGGCAGAGCGGGGGTGAGTTGATCTTGCATTTTGGAAGTTGTAGTTCACCTTGCATCCAGAGGGCACTGAACCCAACTGACAACGGATCTGGACCAAACTTAGCACACAGACCCAACATGGCGGGGTTTGGGGAGGATTGACCCATGATTCTTGGAACTATAATTTACTCACATCCTTATGCATTTTCAAATTGGAACAGTCATTAAAAAACAAAAGCAAATTACCAAACAGATAGAACCGAACACCCCAAATGCCTTCTTCAAATAACCCGGGCATCAATGGGTACACAAGCTGGTATATAATAGAAGTGAATGTTTGTTTGTAAGTTTGTATGTGGCAGGCAGTGCGGCGATGTATTTTTCTGGCCGGGCCTCTGCCTTCCACTTTACGTCCTGGTTCCTAAACACCAGGAAGGTCTTCCTGACTGTGAGAGAGCTGTTCAGCAGTGGAACTCTCTGCCCCGAAGGGAGTGTGGTGGAGGGTCCTTCTTTGGAGACTTTAAGCAGAGGCTGGATGGCTATCTATCAGGGGTGCTTTGAATGCAATTTTCCTGCTTCTTGGCAGAATGGGGTTGGACTGGATGATGGCCCACGAGGTCTATTCCAACTCTAGGATTCTAGGATTCTAGGAAGGAAGGAAAGATGGAAAGGAATGGAAGGAGGAAGGGGGAAACTGAGAAGGAAGGAAAGACAAAAGGGAAGGAAGGAAGGAAGGAAGGAAGGAAGAGGTGGGAGCACAGAGGGAAGGAAGAAAGGAAGGACGAAAGGTAGAAGGGAAGGAAGGAGAGAAGCAGAAAAGGGGGGGAGGGAAGGAAGGAGGAAGGAAAGAGAAGGGAGGGAGGAAGAAAGGGAGGAAGAAAGCATGGAAGGAAGGGTGAAAGGTAATGGAGGGAAAGAGAGAGGAGAGGGAAGACAGAGTGAAGGCGAGACAAAAGGGAAGGAAGGAAGGAAGGAGGGAGAGGGAGGGAGGGAAGAAGGCAAAGGAAGGAAGGATAGAATGGCGAGAGAGAGGAGGGCCTGAGCAAAGAGACCAAGGAGCTACATCTGGCGCCCAGGCCTGGGTTTGCCCATACCTGTTCTAACGGTGAGAGAGAGTGGTTTAGCTGGGAAACCTGTGAGTGCGGGGGAGCCTCCGCCTCTCTCTGAGGGCTTTGAAGCAGAGGACGGAGGGCCCTCTGTCGGGAGGGCGTGGGCCGGATGCTCTGCCTATTCCAGGCCTGGGCCAACTTGGCCTCTCCCACCAGGTGTTTTGGACTCCAACTCCTACCATTCCTAACAGGCTGGTTCGCTATCTTTCTGGGGTGCTTTGAAGGCAATGTTCCGGCTTCTTGGCAGAATGGGGTTGGGCTGGACCACCAGGTCTTTCCCAACTCTATATCGGAGACTAGCTTTAAAAGTAAAAATGCAATGATAGCTTGAGGGATTACCATAACTCAAAAACCACTGGAACAAACTGACACCAAAATTGGACCCAAAACACCTCTCAGGCTAAGGAGTGACCATCTCTCAAAAAAACACCGAGAAACACAGCAAAGGGGACTTAAAAAGCCAAAAAACCCCAAAAAGACGCTACATCTTTACTCAGGGAGGGGCCAGGGCCATTGTGGCCTCTTCGGGATCCAAGTCCAGCTGACAAGACTCTTCAGCTGCTGTTGCCTTCCATCAGGGATCAGAGAGAAGCCGAGGACACTTCTGCCCAGGACTGAGCTCTGCTTTGCTGCTTCGTCTCCAGGTGTCCTCAGGTTAAGAACTCCCCAAAACTCCCTTCTGGAAGGAATAAAAATCCCCCGCACCCTCCTCTTTTACAACAAGCTACTAAAATGCACCTCTGCCCTTTGGCCTTTGGGGAGGAGGGCGAGGGCACTTCAGCAATTATGCAATTGGAAAGCAGGCTGTCCTGCCTGTACTTTGCGGCCATGATGGGACAGTAAAGAACAACCCACAGCCCAGGCGGACCCAATTTGTAAGGGTACCGACGACTCTGTTAGATGTTTTTCTGTTAACTTAAAAATGTATCTGTTTAGTGATTAGTTCTTCTATGTTTTCACCATGTTATTTAATGTTATTTGATTAGTATAGTGCTGTTTTTCTTCTGTATTATGTTTTATGGCTGTCGTGTTTTGGTCTATGCCTGGCATTGGACGTTTGCCTTTGTATGTGTCATCCGCCCTGAGTGTCCCTGGGAAGGGAGGGTGGTCTTTAAAAAAGTGTATTATTATTATTATTATTTAAAAGGAGGCTTGGCTATTGTGTAGAGCAAGTGAAAGACAAAATCTGTCCTTTTTGCTTTTTACAAAAGAAAAGAGTTGGGAAAGGGTCCCTCCACAAACAAAATAAAGAGGAGCAGCTGCAGCAATCTATATATATAAAAATCGAGGAGTCGTGCAAAGGACTTTATGCACGGCCAAACTACGCCCCCCACAAACACCAATCCAACGAGACACATTCCCCAGACCACGAGGTATTACCTTAACACAAAAAAGCCCACCTCCCTACCTTCCAACCTCCCCAAAACAAGCCCCCCAAAAACCGCCCATTGCCTCCCGTTCTCGCTGGCGAGCGCAGAACACAGGGAGCACACCGCGCAGGCGCACTCCAAAACCACCTCCCCCAACATACCAACCCATCCCGTCTCCCTCTCTCCCCACTCACCCTGAACCTTCGATCCGCCCTCCGCCGTGTCCCCGCGGAAGACCCCTAAAACTGCCCCCAAACCCCCATAGCCACCAAGCGTAGTGGCGCTTGGGCGCACACTCAGCCACCCCCACCCCCCCCCACAAACATCCCCTCGCCCTCCCTCCTCGCTCAACAGGTGCCCGGGTCCAGGAGTGGCTGGACGGTGACAGAGGACGCACAGCCAGCGGAGGTGGCACCCAGGACGCAACCCGGGTTCAGAAGCAGCGGGAAACAGCGGAGGCAGCAGACACGGCCACGGGACTACACTTCCCAGAAGGCCCCGCAAGGCTCAATGGCAAGGAGGGCGAAGGAACAGGAAGTCGCCGCGGGGCCTTCTGGGAAGTGTAGTCCCGTGGCCGTGTCTGCTGCCTCCACTGTTTCCCGCTGCTTCTGAACCCGGGTTGCGTCGTGGGTGCCTCCTCCGCTGGCTTTTCGTCCTCTGTCGCCTTCCAGCCGCTCCTGGACCTGGGCACCTGTTGAGCGAGGAGTGAGGGCGAGGGGATGTTTGTGTGGGTGGGTGGGGGTGGCTGAGTGCGCTGCAAGCGCCACTACGCTTGGTGGCTATGGGGGTTTTGGCTATGGGGCTTCCCAGGAGCAGGAGAGGCAGAATTCCCCCGCCAAAGTTGCGAGGCTGCGGCCCGGAAAGAGGCGCGCTGCTGCTTCTCCTTCCCCTCCAAGACCTTCTTCGCCTCCTGCTTCCATTCCCACAATGCTTTCTCCCTTCGAGGAATGGGGAAAGGAGAGGGAGGCTTCTCTCCTGGCCAGGGCAAACCTCTTCCTCCCTTCCCCGTCTCACTCCCCCCCCCCCATCACACACACTTCTATGCCACTCCTTCCCCACCCCACTCTTCCCTTTTTGTAGTTTCCTCCTTCCTCTCCCTATCTTAACTTCCCCCATTCTCCAGCCCCTCTCCCTCCACTTCCCATTCCCATCCTTCACCACGTTCCACCCTCTCCCATGTCATTCCTCCCCCTTTCACACACATATATACATACATACACATACATACACACATATACACACACACACATATATACATATAGACACATTCACATATATACATACACACACATACATACACACATACAAATACACACACATATATACACACATTCACACACATATGTACATACACACATATACAAATACACACATACATACACACATATACATGCACACACCAATATACACATGCACACCCACATACATACACATATACACACATGCACACAAATATACATACACATATATACACATGCACACACATATACACGCACATATACATATATAGACATACACACCCACCAAGACCATAAGTAACATCAATTCCAACCCTTACACACTCAGACTTTCTCACATCTCCTAAATAGGGCACAGCAACGCGTACCGGGTACAGCTAGTAAATCAATAAATAAGAGAGTAGGTTTACACATGGTGTAGAAAAAGCTACCAGAGTCCACGGAAAACTATGAGGATACTAAAATAGGTCTGCTAGATAGATTGCGTCTTGTCTTATTTATGTACAATGTCTTTAATGATTATTATTATGATGTATTATTTCAGGATTTTACCCCGCTCTTCTCAACCCCCGAGGGAGGGGGGACTCAGAGCGGCTTACAGTAAGGCACAATTCGATGCCCACACAGTAACAATATAAAACCCCAGAACCCTTCAACAATTAACATACCCTAAAATACAATTACATTAGCATCATACGCATTCATTCCAGATTAAAACAATGTTCTGTCCATAAAAGCATTGGCCCTATTCACCCACTTTCCATAAAAATCCCATCTAAAATGCTGCCTTGTGCTGGTGTGCAAACGCCTGGTCCCACAGCCAGGATTTTAATTTTTTCCTGAATGCCATTTGAATGCATCAAAAATGATGCGTACATTTTATATGGCTTTCTCTCAGCATAAATAGATAAATACTTTTCTTTATAATTTAATATTCTACTTGTATGGACTTTGAATACCCTGTGCATCAAATATCAAAAACACTTGTGAAATACTGATATTCTATAAATATAACGTATAGAATTGTTAAATGCAATGGCTTTAACTGTGGCATCTCTCCAATTGCTTCTTTATGATCAAAAATTGCTTTTTAAAATTAACACTGTATGGAAACTCTATGGATGCAAGCCAAGCTCATGTCAGCCCTGGAGGAAGGAAGCGTCCTGAAGGAATGTTTAAGGAATGTATATTTAAGGAACATTGTTGGGGGCAGGGATGTGCGACGTGTATATAAATATACAGCAAGAAACCCGTGAAGACAGGTTAAAGAGAACATCGTCCTGCTTTGGAAGTAAAGAATCCCGTATTATTCTCAGTCTTTGAATGTATTTCGCATTCACATCCTGCGTGGCACCAACACGAGGTTCCTTCTCTACCTTTTCCGAACTGCCTTGTACGTGTTCGCGTGTGGAGTGAGTGGAGGGTCCCACACGGAGGCCCTTCGAGGTGTCCTGTTTTCAACTTCATCCTACAAACACCCACCCCCCGGGGAGTTGCTCCACTGCAGGGGTGTCGAATACACATTATTATTAATATTATTATTATTATTATGAAGGGGGGAAATGGAAAACCTGTTTTTGGAAGGGGAAAAATCCAATAACTAAGTTGGGAAAGGGCCACTCCGGAAACACCCACTCGGGGGAGAGGGGGCAGCTGCTCCACGGCAGGGGGGTGTGATCAATATTCCACATTATTATTATTATTATTATTATTATTAGAAAGGGAAAATGGAAAACCTGTTTTTGAAGGGGAAAATCCAATAAATAAGTTGGGAAAGGCCACTCCGGAAACACCCACTCGGGGGAGGCAGCTGCTCCACGGCAGGGGGGTGTGATCAATATTCCACATTATTATTATTATTATTATTATTATTAGGAAGGGGAAAATGGAAAACCTGTTTTTGGAAGGGGAAAAATCCAATAAATAAGTTGGAAAAGGGCCACTCCGGAAACACCCACTCGGGGGAGGGAGGGAGGGGGCCAGCTGCTCCATGGCAGGGGTGTGTGATCAATATTCCACATTATTATTATTATTATTATTAGGAAGGGGAAAATGGAAAACCTGTTTTTGGAAGGGGAAAAATCCTATAAATAAGTTGGGAAAGAGCCACTCCAGAAACACCCACTCGGGGGAGGGAGGGAGAGGGCCAGCTGCTCCACGGCAGGGGTGTGTGATCAATATTCCACATTATTATTATTATTATTATTACGAAGGGGAAAATGGAAAACCTGTTTTTGGAAGGGGAAAAATCCAATAACTAAGTTGGGAAAGGGTCACTCCGGAAACACCCACTCAGGGGGCAGCTGCTCCATGGCAGGGGGGTGTGATCATAAGAACATAAGAACATAAGAAGAGCCATGCTGAATCGGACCTCAGCCCATCTAGTCCAGCATTCTGTATCACACAGTGGCCCACCAGTTGTACACGGGGATCTCGAGCAGAAGGAAGGGCAAAACCCTGACCTGCTCCCCCCCGACCCCCCACAACCAGTACCCAGGGAAATCCTGCTTACCTCAACCAACTCCGAGGTGGCACTTGAATGTCCTTTTCAGTAACTACCGATACACTTGGTATCCATGAATCTGTCTAATCCTGCCTTGAAGTTGTTCAGGCTGACAGCTGTCACAACCTCTTCTGGAAGTGAGTTCCATAACCCAATGACCCTCTGGGTGAAGAAATATTTCCCTTTATTAGTCCTAATTTTCCTACCTTGGAGCTTCAGGGAGTGCCCTCTAGTCCTAGTGTTTTGTGACAAAGAAAATAATTTTTCTTTATTCACCTTTTCTATCCCATGCATGATTTTATACACTTCGATCAAGTCACCTCTTAAACGCCGTCTTTCAAGGCTGAAAAGACCAAGGCGTTGCAACCTGGTTTCATAAGGGAGCCGCTCCATCCCTTGGATCATTCTTGTTGCCCTTTTCTGTACCTTTTCCAGTTCCGTTATATCCTTCTTAAGGTGCGGAGACCAGAATTGCACACAGTACTCCAAATGTGGCCTTACCATCGATTTGTAGAGAGGCAATACAACATTTGCCGACCTATTTTCGATTCCCTTCCTGATCATGCCTAGCATAGAATTTGCTTTTTTCACTGCTGCTGCGCACTGGGTTGACATCTTCATTGAGCTGTCCACCAAGACCCCAAGATCCCTTTCCTGGTTTGTCTCGAAAGCTTTGACTCCATCAATTTGTAGGTGTAGTTGGGGTTCTTTGCCCCGATGTGCATGACTTTACACTTGTTTAGGTTAAAATGCATTTGCCACTTTGTTGCCCATTCACTCAATTTCGAGAGATCTTTCTGGAGCTCTTTACAATCAGTTTCATTTTTAACTACCCTGAACAATTTAGTGTCGTCTGCAAACTTTGCTACCTCAGAATTCACTCCTACGTCCAGATCATTAATGAATAAATTAAAAAGTAACGGACCCAAAACTGAACCTTGGGGGTACGCCACTTCTCACCTCTTTCCACCCAGAGAAGTGTCCGTTTATTACCACCCTTTGTTTCCTACAGTTTAGCCAGGTTCCAATCCAGGACAAGACCTGTCCCTGATTCCATGGCTGAAGAGCTTGTTTAGGAGCCTTTGGTGAGGGACTTTGTCAAAAGCCTTTTGAAAGTCAAGGTAAACAATATCAATTGGGTCCCCTTTATCTATGTGTTTATTTACACCCTCAAAGAATTCTAACAAGTTGGTAAGACATGATTTGCCTTTGCAGAATATTCCACATTATTATTATTATTATTATTATTATTATTATTACGAAGGGGAAAATGGAAAACCTGTTTTTGGAAGGGGAAAAATCCTAGACATTGACGCAAGAACAAAAACAAACATACAAAGCCATCTAAACCAGTGTTTCTTAACCTTCCTAATGCTGCGACCCCTTAATACAGTTCCTCATGTTGTGGTGACCCCTAACCATAACATTATATTCATTGCTACTTCATAACTGTATTTGGGGGGGGGGGTTGTCATTTGGAAATTGTAGTTGCTGGTATTTATAGTTCACCTACAATCAAAGAGCATTCTCAACTCACCAACGATGGAACTGAACCAAATTTGGAACACAAAACTCCCAAATACTGGAAGGGTTTGGTGGGCATTGACCTTGAGTTTGGGAGTTGTAGTTCGCCTACATCCAGGGAGCACTAACAATGATGGATCTGGACCACACTTGACACGAATCCTCAATATACCCAAATGTGAACACTGGTGGAGTTTGGGGAAAATAGATCTTGACATTTGGGAGTTGTAGTTGCTGGGATTTATAGTTCACCTACAATCAAAGAGCATTTTCAACTCACCAACGATGGAACTGAACCAAATTTGGAACACAAAACTCCCAAATACTGGAAGGGTTTGGTGGGCATTGACCTTGAGTTTGGGAGTTGTAGTTCGCCTACATCCAGGGAGCACTAACAATGATGGATCTGGACTACACTTGACACGAATCCTCAATATACCCAAATGTGAACACTGGTGGAGTTTGGGGAAAATAGATCTTGACATTTGGGAGTTGTAGTTCCTGGGATTTATAGTTCACCTACAATCAAAGGGCCCCTTGCACCCTACCAATGATAGAATTGGGTCAAAATTCCTACACAGAACCCTCATGCTTTGAAGGAACTAGCTGGCGTGAGCCTCCATCCCACCTCACACACTCTCCCTCACCCACACACGCGCACCATGCTGCCCTGCGCCAAGCACGCCTGCTCTCCCCTCCCTGCTTGGAGTCTCAGAATCCGCCCTTCCCTTGTCTGGGGGGCCTGTCAATCACAGCTGAGGGGAGCTTTAGGTGGGAGAATTCGCGTCTGTTTCCAAAAAGAAAGAGAAGGAAAAGCGGAGAGATCTTCGACCTTCTCTGCCAAAGGGCTCCCTCAGGCCAGCGGAAACACATGTTTTCTGATGGCCTTTGGCGACCCCCCTGAAACCCTCTCGCGACCCCCCTGGGGGTCCCGACCCCCAGGTTGAGAAACACTGATTCCTAAACCCAACCACACCCCCTCACACACACCCCACACACACACACACCTGCACAATCCTGAGTTGTGGATTCCAGGGGGGGGGGCACACCCTTGAGTTCCCCAGGAGGGGGGGGAGGGAGTCACGTGGGGGTGCCCACCCCCTCACCCGCCTGGACTCTGCGCTCCCTCACCTGGGCCTCGAGTAGGGTCTCCCTCAGGCAGCCGGGCCTCTGCTGCTGCTGCTGCTTCGGAGGGGCCTGAGGCGAGCGAGGGAGGGAGGCCTGGCTGTTCCCTCGGCCAGGAGGAGGAGTCGGGCCTCTCCGGCAGCCCAGCCCTCCTGGAGGGAGGCAGGGAGGGAGGCGGCCGCGGCCTTGCGGGAGGGGAGCTCGAGCCAAGGAGGCGGCCTGGCCGGGGAAGAAGAAGAGGAGGCCCCGCTCTCCTGGGAGTGAGGGAGGGAGGGCGGGGAGGGAGGCTGGCTTACCGCAGGCCGGCCTGCCTGCCTGCCTCCCCTCAGGCGTTCCCTCAGGCTCCCTCCCCACAGACAAGCGGCACAGGCCTCTCCCGGCCCTTCTGGACTCCCTCTCCCAGCAGCCCTCGGGGGCGCCGCCCACTGCGCAGGCGCGTTCCTGCTCAGCCGCGTCCTCCCCCACTCCAGCCTCCGCCTCCGCTTTCCCATTGGCTCACCGTCGAGGACAGGCAAGCCGGGCTCCAATCCGAGAGGGAGCTGCTCGTATCCTGAGCGCCCATTGGGTCGCGTTATCTCTCCGTCCCGCCTCCTATTCTCTGGCTGCGCTTATGAAGGAGGCGGCTACCGCTTGGCTCAACTACGTCACTCCCCTCTTTTCTCATTGGCTCGCCGTTGGAGACAGGCAGGCCCTCCTCCAATCCGAGAGCGGGAAGCCTGCGTCCTGAGCGCTGGGGAAGGAAAACTGCCTCCAGAGCCCCCCGACAGTCGGCCTCCCAGCAAGGACGGGACGGAAGCACACGTGGCACACGGGACTCCCTCGACCAGCAGAAGGCACTGGCACTGACCTTGAGTTTGGGAGTTGTAGTTCACCCACATCCAGAGACCACACTGGAGTGATGGATCTGGACCAACCTTGGCATGAACACTCAATATGCCCAAATGTGAACACAGGGGGAGTTTGGGGGAAATAGACCTTGACTTTTGGGAGTTGTAGTTGCTGGGATGTATAGTTCACCTACAATCAAAGACCATTCTGAATCCCACCAAGGACGGAATTGAACCAATCCTGGCACACAGCACTCCCATGACCAACACAAAATACTGGAAGGGCTGCGTGAGCACTGACCTTGAGTTTGGGAGTTGTAGTTCACCTCCACCCTGAGAGCACTGTGGACTCAAAGAGTGATGGATCTGGACCAAATTTGGCAGGAATACTCCAGATGCCCAAATGTGAACACAGATAGAGTTTGGGGGAAATAGCCCTTGGCATTTGGGAGTTGTAGGTACTGGGATGTATAGTTCACCTGCACGGGGCCTTTGATGCTTTTGTGAGTGTTGGTGTCCGTCTGCGTTCCCTTGAGGTGTGTGTAATAATCCCATTCCTCCTGACCCATTTGTGTGAGGAGGGGGCTAGCCTGGGGATGGAGGCCCCAAGGTCTCCCTGCCTCGGAGTCCATGCAGGACCGTGGGGCCCTTCCTGTTCCTGGCACCTGGGGGGCGGGGGCCCAGCGAGGGGGCCCAGCCCGGACTCCTGGGGAAGGGAGGCCGAGGAGCCACCCGCAAGGCCGCCCTCGGAAGGCGTTTGGGGCCTTTTCTTGTCATGTCAGTGGCTTGGAATGGAAACACTAGCCCATGAAGTGACCTCCTGACCCCGTTTCCAAGAGGGCAGCGCCACCTCCTCGCCAAGAGGGCCGCCTTGGCCTGCTGGGCAGAACGGAGCCGGGAGGGGGCCTCCTGGCAGAAGGGCTCCCGGTGGGCCCAGCGCCCCTTTGCCCTTGACCTCCTTGACCTCTCGGGGAACACCTTGCAGCATTGCCAGAGGGAAGCCAAGGCACTTGGAAGTCACACAGGGTTCCCGGGCACTCGTGGGGGTGGGTTGTTTGGAGTAGGCTTCCCACTGCCTGACGGGTGCTGGGAATTCTGGGAGTTGGAGTCCAAAACACCCAGAGGGAGGGAGGGAGGGGGCCCAAGTCAGCCCAGGCCTGCCTGAGGAGACCTCCTCCGCCTTCCTTCCCGGCTTCTCCTCTCACTTCGCAATCCTGCTGGGATTTGGTCCCCATTGTTGTCCTGATCATTGAGTCCTGTCTTTCTATTTATATCAGGTGATTATATAATTAATTGTCACTCTTTCCAAGTGTTTATGTATTTACGGTTTTATTATACTGGTCTCTATTGAGATTTCGGCATCGCGGGGGTGAGAAGAGAGATTGTGGGATTTCCTGCCTTGATATTCTGGGTGACGGGGCTGTGTGGAAGGGCCCACAGGCTTCTCGTGTCCAGGTGAGGTTTGTCGTTGCCTTCCTTTGAGGCCGAGGCCCCTTCTACACTGCCATACAAAACCCAGACTATCTGCTTTGAAATGAATTGTATTGCAGTGTAGACTCCTATAATCCAGTTCAAACAAGATGGCCTGGGTTTTATATGGCCGTGTAAAATGGGGCCAGAGAACGTGCCTTGCACGAGGCCAACCCATGAGACCCACGTGGTCTATAAGGTAAAGAGAAGACCACTAAACAAAACACTTCTATACAATCATGGTCAGGTTAGGATCCACCTACACTTCATAGCACATTCAGATTATCTGCTTTGAACTGGGTTATACTGATACATTCATATAATCCAGTTCAAAGCAGATAATCTGGATTTTATAAGGCAGTGTAGATGGAGCAATGGAGAAGAGCCTCAGCCCCGAAGTGTCTAAAAAGGTGGAATGTATGCCATGGAGAAGGCCATCCTGGAAGGGACCTGGACCCAAACCATGGAGGGCTTTAAACGTCAAAACCAACTCTTTGTACGTTGCCCGGAAACTAATTGGCAGCCAGTGGAGTGACTTTAGGATGGGTGCAATATGCTCTCTCCCGGATGTTCCCATAGCCAATCTGGCTGCCGTATTTTGATCCAACTGGAGTTTCCCAACTTGCTACTAAGGTAGCCCAACGTAGAGTGCGTGGCAGAAGTCCAACCTTGAGGTCACCAGTGTGTGCTCCTCGCCCATCTTTTCCAAAGTAAGTTTTTATTATGCACTGGCTGTCCCTGCCACGCCTTGCTGTGGCCAGTCTGTGTATGTGTATAAATTTGTGTGTATAAATTGAACTGATTTACGAAGCCATTAAAAAGATCTCCAGAAAACCCGCTGAGGAATGGGGGAGTGCGACAGCTCCCCCTGGTGGCCAGATGTTAAATTGCCTCTGTCTTGTGTGTCTAAATGTAATGTGTACATTGCAATCCGCCCTGAATCCCCTGTGGGGTGAGAAGGGCGGAATATAAATGAAGTAAATAAATAATAATAAATAAATGTGTGTTGTTTGTGTATATATGTGTGTATCCTCTCCGTTGGTGCCCCCTTGTTGTGGGGGAGAGCCTTGCGTACCCCAATGAAGTTGTGAGCTACACTGGCAGTGGCATAATACTGGTAGGGCCTCCCATGCCAGACAGGTCACAACCGAAGGGTCTGACAAAAAGCGTCAAAGGGCAGGATGGGCTCTCTAGCCTTTTGGAAACCATCTTAAGAGAAGGAAAACTCTAAATTCAAACCCAGGCAGATGGTGCTTGTCTAACCCTGTAAAGTCAACCATAAGAGAAGGAAACTCAAACCAAACCTACGACCTGAGGACCTCGCTGCCACCGTCCAAGCTTGCTAGGCCCCGGCAGACGAACCTTTGGTTTAAAGGGTGAGGCCAGTTCTGTGCATGCTGCGCTCCACCAGAAAAACACATTTCACAAGCTCGAAGGACACATTCAACTTCTGAATTTTTAGTCAACATGCTTATAGAAAGCGTGGGATGAGTCCTTCCTAGATCTTCATTAGAGAAGAAGAGCCAAGAGAGAGAGAGATGTGTGTATATATTTGTGTATGTGTGTGTGTGTGTGTGTGGTTTGCATACATTGTATTTTTATTTTTATTTTGGCTTTTAAAGTATCGTCCGCTGTGATTTTCGGTCTTTATATGAGTGATGGTACTCGTTGGCCTGAGAGGTGTCTTGTGTCCAAATTGGGTGTCAATTCATCCAGTGGTTTTTGAGTTTTGTTAATCCCACAAACGAACATTACATTTTAATTTATATAGATTTCAAAAACGTTATTTTCACACAGAGACAAAAAGGGAGCAAAGAAAGGGACGAGGGTTGTGGAGCTCCGATTAGTATAAATGTCTAACTTTATCACTGAGGAAAGGGATGGAGGAGGAAAAGACACCTTATATTTACTATCACTGTTACAACAGGTACTATTATACACATCGCCTAGTGTTTTGGAAGTTCCAAAGGTCCTCTGTAACAGAAAAGGCACTCTCGTCGTCCAACATCAAAACCAGTCGTCGTGTCTTCCCATACGATCCCATGTTCTTCCTTTCTTCTTTTCCAGTTCTTTATGTGTATTTTTCTAAATCTACGCATTGTCATATAAATCTAAAAATTTAATTCCATTTGTTAGTAAATTAACATTGTGTGGGTGAGAATTCACTATGTTACATTGTCATGTTCTTTTCTTAAAACACTAAACAAACATTATGCATTTGTGTATATATAGTTATCAAATCTCTAAAATACAAGGCGACCAACCACTTCTATTCTAATTAAAGAGTACCGATAGGCCGTGTCGTGGTTGAGCAACCTGAGTCTGTAGTTGCTACAAGTAGTAATTCGGCAGAGGAGAGTTTGGAGGACATGACCTTGGAAGAGGGAGGTTTGGGCAGTCCTCCTGCAGCTGGGAGAAAGAGGGCTGCAAGTGATGAGCATTTGGAAGAGGCAGAGCATAGGAGGAAGGTCCGACAAATACTTAGGGAGCCTACCAGTGATGAGACTTTTGAGGGGTTTGATGTGGAGTTAACTTCAGAAGACAGTGATACTGAGCTGGACTCAGCGCTGGTACAGGAGGTCAGGGATGTGGTAAACGCTGAGTCCAGCGAAAGCTCATTTTTTGGTTTTTCCAGCGACCTTGATTGGCCTAGTGGGGATGTGGAACGGGACTGGGGTTCTTTAACTGAACTGCAAAGGTGGAACACACCCAGGACTGCAGCTGAGAGCACTAGGGGCGGAGTTGGGTGGGGAGTCTGATGACTCTGATTTGTAAGGGTATAACAGTAAGGCCTGGGGATTTGGGAATTTGCGGTCGGCCAAGGTGTTGCTGTGGGTTGTTGGGTCCTGTATCGTGTATCTTGTGGGTTCCTGTCCTGGTCTTTGATGCCCAGCAAGTTGTGAGTATTTGGGCTGTGTTCATGCTGGGTTCTGGGGAGCTGCTATGGCAGCTCTAGCTGATATTGTTGCATGTTGGGGGGTTGGGAGTTTAATGTGTGCTTTTATGTTTAGTGTCTACCGCGTCCTGTTTGAACATTTCCTGTGTTGCTGTGAGTGTCTGGTCTTGTATAAGGGGGAGTTTGCTGTGGGTTGCGGGGGTTTTTCATGTGTTTATTTGTATACCCAGCTCCTGGTATGTGAAGCTCTCCTTCTTTCCTTCTTTTGGACGGGTCTTCACATCAATATCTGCCAGCCACGTTCCTGTTCAAGATTATTTATTGAAGACGGACGGCTTCTGCTTTGTTTTTCGGGTGTGGGTTATTTTTGGAACGCCGGACTAAGGCTATGTTTTGTTGGCAATAAACTTTATATGTTTTTACTCGCTTGGTGTTGTCTGGCCATCTGTGGGAGTCGTGACAGGCCAGTTATCTAAAGCTTCTTGAATACTGAGTGTATCAATATTACAAAATGTACCTATGTACTATGCCTACGATTTCCGTCAACAAATTCCGAGATTGTCCTCTTCCTTTGCGCCTTTATGCACACCATAAAGGGGTTCCATTCTTCTCAAAGTTTCTGTGTACGCGTTTGTATTAGTTTGTTGTAGAGCTAAAGTTAGTTTGTCCATTTTGTCCATTTCAGATACTTTTGTAGTCCAATCTTCTGGTTTTGGTATGTTTTGTGTTTCAATGTCTGTTTGTCTAGTGATCCCAGGAGAAAGAATTCGCCCCCGTCCATCATGGCAAGATCATGACCAGACCAGATGATACAAACCTGGCGGGGCTTCTTCTTACCTCCGAAGGGGGTGCGCCTGCCTATCGGGGTGAGGCGGCTCCTCTGCTCTCGTGATGCAGGGGCAATAATTGGTTTCTGAACATCAACAAGACCACGGAGCTCATAGTGGACGACAGAAAGGACAGACCTTGGTCTGTCCTTTCTGTCCTTGGTCAGTCCTTGGTCATAAACAGGGACCAAGTGGAGCAGGTGGACAGTTGCAAGTTCCTGGGTGTCACTGTGAAGGAGGATCCGGCCTGGCTTGGTAGCTGCACAATACTTGCAGATAGGAAGGCACTCCGAAGGGTCTCCAATTCTGCACAGAGACTCATGGTCTGCCCTCTTTCTCCCTCTTTGGAAGAACACTGTAAGTCCCACAGCCGTAAGAAAGCTCAAAGCATTCTTGGGGATTAATCTCCTCCAGCGTATTCTTTTTAAAAAGAAATATTACCATCTGGCAGATGGTACAGAGTGACAAAGACAAGGATAAACAAACTGCACGACACAGCTGTAACTCCGAGGGTTGAATGAAAAGTAATGCCTTCACCTTCGTTACTTGGGTTTGAATGGGAAAATTTTAATAATTGAAACGCAGAAATAATCCTCAGAATGTGCCCTTTAACTACCACTATTCACTTTTCCACACAATCACCAGACAATTGGATACATTTCTGCCAATGATGAACAAGTTTTCTGAAGCCGTCACGGAAGAAATCGGCACTCTGTTTCCGCAACCAGCGTCACACCGTTCTCTCAACGTCTTCGTCAGAAGCATCATGATGTCCCCGCAGATCTTTCATTATTGGGAACAGATGGAAGTCAGACAGTGCAAAATCTGGACTGTGTGGAGGATGCTGTACAGTGGTGAGATCCAGTCTCTGAAGTTCTGCTGTGGTGGCATGTGAAGTGTGTGGTCACAGGACGTCCAACTCTTTGTTTGTCACGCAAGTCAGATGTTCCCACCTCAGAATCTTTAAACTTTCTCACCCAATAACGCACAGTACTCACATCAACACAGTCACCATAAACAGTTTGCATTCTCTGAGGAATCCTTTAGGGTGACTCTTTCTGCTGTCAAGAATTCAATGACTGCACGTTGCTTAAGTCGCATTGACCGACCGTCTGCGCAGGGTTCCATACTTCGCACTTTAACAACACGACCTTTTAATGCTAAGGCTTCCTGCCAAAATGGAACTCTAGAAGAGTCTACTGAACAAGCCAGTACCTGCCGCATACCAGGGCTGCCTTCTGTTGAGGCGTTACGAAGGTGGAGGCATTACTTTTCGCTCAACTCTCGTGTATGGAACTGTATGGTTTCGCATTGATGTGGTATTGGGAGCAGTGTGTTGGTGGTTTCCATTGTTCTAGGCCAGGGCTGTCCAACTGGCGGCCTTGGGGCCGTACACGGCCCCCCAGCCTGTTGGCTCCGGCCCCAGCTATGCCCCCGGCCGCCATTTTTAATGGGGCAGGGAGGAGGAAGTGAGCCAGCTCCTCCTCCCTGCACCGCCCCTTGTTCCCTCTCTCGCCGGCGCCGATGCAAACCGGTTTGCATCGGCGCCGGCGAGAGAGGGACAAGGGCTAGCTCCTCCTCCCTGCACCACCCTCTTCCCCCTCTTTCTCCGGAGCCGATGCCTTGGAGGGGAGGGGGGTCCCCCGCGGCACCTCTCTCCCTTCCAAGCTCGCTTCCCCCGGCAGCCATCCAGCTTTGGGGAAGGGTTTTCACCCGGCACTCGAGACACGAGTGCCGGGCGAAAACCCTTCCCCAAACCTGGAAGGCTGGCGGGGAAAGCGAGTGGCGCTTCTTGCTTCTCCCGCCAGCCATCCAGGCTGGCGGGGAGTTTTTCGCCAGCTCCCGTGTCCCTCTGCTCAGAGGGACACAGGAGCCGGGCGAAACCCTCCTCGAAGCCTGGAAGGCTCACGGGGAAGCGAGCGCCGCTTCTCGCTCCCGGCAGCCATCCAGGCTTGCGGGAGGGTTTCCCTGGGTGACGTTAGGCTGGGTGACGCCTGACGTCACCCAGCCTAACGTCACCCAGGGAAACCCTCCTGAAAATGGGCGGGCCGCGCAGGAGGCCGGCCACGCCCCGGGAGTGGCCACGCCCCTGGGAGTGGCTACGCCCGCCACTGCGCCCCCCAGGTGATCAGTGACACTTCTTCCGGCCCCGGAAGAAGTTGGACAGCACTGTTCTAGGCTTATTGCTCGGCCTCTATTTTTTGCTCACTGAATTGTGAGTTCTTTTATTTGTTCCTCAATTGTAAAATCTTTCAGAAAAAATTGATAGTTTCCCAATTTGCGCTCTTTTTTTTAATGATCTGTAGTAGTTGGCTCTATTGATTCTCCGATTTTTGTAGATCCCTTTTTGGAGTGGGTGATTTTGGCGCTAGCTTTAGTTTTGGTCAGTATGGTGTGGCGTTAAGAGTCGCTGAGAGAGTCTTTTAGGCTTTTGGCTAGCAGGCACAAAGGCACTTTGGACATTGAACTGGACCATATGATGATTATGGTAATGGAAATAGCTTCATGACTGTATAATCAATTTGATTGTTTTACTCTTTTATGTATTTATGGTTTTATATTGTTCTTATATTGTAATATTGTGGCATCGAATTGTTGCCAGTGTTAGCCGCTCTGAGTCCCACTCGGGGGTTGAGAAGGGAGGGGGAAGGAACGTTGTAAACAAACAAACAAACAACCTATCTCGTTTCTTATGTGAGGAGAGACTCAGTTTTGATTCTAAGCAAAGCTCTTTCCACACTTTAAGCACGTTCAGAAATTTACTCCTAGGAGGGAAAATTCAATCCTTTTAGACTTTGAATATGCTCTAATGTCTTTTAACGGGGAATTTTAAAATATGTTTGTATTTAATCCCCGTTTTAATGTTTTCGTATTTCTATATTTTATGGACAGTAAACAAATGGTATCATTATATGGTGGAACAAATGGAATTTGAAATTATGAATGGGAAATTAAATGCTTCAAAAATTAATGAAAATAGAATGAGAAAAATGGAAGAAAGATGGACAAGGGTAAAGAATCATATTATGAATCATTCTGGAGATCAAGCCATAAGAAATAGGATACAAATGTTATATAGTATATAGAATGGAAAGTTATAAAGATAAAGATATAAAAAAATGTCTCCATAAGAAATGAATATATAAAAGGGAATAATCCTCATGTTGGTGGTGGGAATTGTAAATGTTCTGTGAGTGTTTGGTATGTTTTTTTGTGTGTGTTAAAATAAAATAAAAATTTGTTTAAAAAAAAAGAAAAGAATATGCTCTAATGGTTTTTAACTGGGAATTTAAAAATATGTTTGTATTTAATCCCTGTTTTAATGTTTGCATATTTCTATATTTTAAGTTGTATGCTCCGCTCTCACTGAAGCTCTTTTCACACTCCCGGCATTTACAGTTTCTTCCTAGTGTGAGCTCGATTATGTTTATGTAGATCTCCGCTGCAAGTGTAGATCTTTCCACACTCCAGGCATTCATAGGGTTTCTCCCCAGTGTGATTTCTTTGGTGTGAATATAGTTCTGCACTCTGCGCAAAGTTCTTTCCACACTCCTGGCACTCGTAAAGTTTCTCCCCTGTGTGACTTCTTTGATGTGAACGTATTTCATTCTGAGGAAAGCACTTTCCACAGTCCAGGCATTTATAGGGTTTTGTCCCGGTGTATCCTCCTTTGATGTCTATGTAAATTTCCACTGTGAGTGAATCTCTTTCCACACTTTGGACATTCATAGGGTTTTTCTCCAGTGTGAGTTCTGTTATGTTTACGTAGATCTCCTTTGTCAGTGAAGCTCTTTCCACAGTCCATGCATTTATAGGGTTTCTCACCAATGTGAGTTCTCTTCTGATGTGAACGCAAATTTCCACCCAGAGCAAATGTTTTTCCACATTCCAGGCATTTAAAGGGTTTCTCACCAATGTGAGTTCTCTTCTGATGTGAATACAAAATTCCACTCAGAGCAAAGCTCTTTCCGCATTCCAGGCATTTAAAGGGCTTCTCCCCAGTGTGAGTTCTCTGATGTGAATACAAATCTCCATTCAGAGCAAAGCTCTTTCCGCATTCCAGGCATTTAAAGGGTTTCTCCCCAGTGTGAGTTCTCTTCTGATGTAAATGCAAACTCCCAATCTGAGTGAATTTCTTTCCACACTCTGGACATTCATAGGGTTTCTCCCCAGTGTGAGTCCTTTGATGTGAACGTAAACCTTGATTGTGAGTGAAGCTCTTTCCACATTCCTGGCATTCATAAGGTTTCTCCCCAGAGTGAGTTTTTTGATGTGAACGTAGAGATCCGCTCCGAGCAAAGTTTTTTCCACATTCCTGGCATTCATAGGGTTTCTCCCCAGTGTGAGTTCTTTGATGTGAACGTAGAGATTCGCAATGAGCAAAGTTTTTTCCACATTCCTGGCATTCATAGGGTTTCTCCCCAGTGTGAGTTCTTTGATGTGACCGTAGAGCATTGCTCTGTGCAAAGTTTTTTCCACATTCCTCGCATTCATAAGGTTTCTCCCCAGTGTGAGTTCTTTGATGTTTATGTAGATGTCCACTTTGAGTAAAACTCTTTCCACACTCCAGGCATTTATAGGGTTTCTCACCACCGTGAGTTCTCTGATGTGAATGCAAATTTCCAATCTGAGTGAATGTCTTTCCACACTCTGGACATTCATAGGGTTTCTCCCCAGTGTGAGTTCTCTGATGTGAATGCAAACTTCCAATCTGAGTGAATGTCTTTCCACACTCTGGACATTCATAGGGTTTCTCCCCAGTGTGAGTTCTTTGATGTGATCGTAGATCTCTGCTCCGAGCAAAGCTCTTTCCACATTCAGTACATTTATATACTTTCTCCCCCATGTTTCCCTTTCCGAACTCCGAGTGAGGTGAAGCGTTCAGCCAGATCGGCACCTTCAGAGTATTCCTTCTTCCTATATGACTGGTTTCCTTTCTGCACTTTTGAATTCCAAATTCTCCAATATCCACTAGAGGTTGAATTGTTTCTCGTCATGACAAATGTGGCCCCAAAGAATGCTCCTTTCCCTGGTGAAGAAAGGAGAAACGAAAGATAAGGGATCAAAGCCAAAACCTTTCATTCTCCCCCTATTTTTATTTTTACCCCCGTTTTTCTCTCCAGAAGGAGACTCAAAGCGACTTGCATTAAAAGCATTTCAGTACAATGTAAAATCTACAAATATATATAAAAAATTAAACAGAATTAATTAGCATTGGTATTAAATAAAATTTGTTTATTTATTTATACCCTATTTATTTACCGCCTTTCTCAGCCCGGAGGCAGCTCAAGGCGGTTTACACTCGGCACAATTCGATGCCCCCCAACATATAAATACAATTAAAAACATTGCATAGAAAACATAGTGCTGGTTTTGACCTATAAAGCCCTATATGGTTCTGGCCCGGCTTACTTGTCCGAACGCATCTCCCTCTACGTCCAGCCTCGCAGTTTAAGATCATCTGGGGAGGCCCTGCTCTCACTCCCGCCAGCATCTCAAATCTGTCTGGCAGGGACGAGAGACAGGGCCTTCTCGGCTGTGGCCCCCCACCTGTGGAACCCACTTCCTGCTGAGGCAAGATCAGCTCCGTCCCTCCTGTCATTTAGGAAGAAACTGAAGTCATGGTTCTGGGACCAGGCTTTTGGACAAGACATAGACAGCACTTTGGACATGGAATTGGAGATGGAATTGACTGGAATGGTGATATGGCTATTAATACTGTTTTTTTCCTGGTTTAATGAGAGTTTTACTTATTGTTTTAATTGTTTGTTGAAATTAATGACAAAGTGCTGTAGTTCAATATGGATTCACTTCTGTCTTTTTTCTATTTTCCTATATTCAAGGGGACAAACTTTTTCTGTGTTAAAAGAAGACTCTAGTTATTTATTTATTTATTTGATTTATCAACTGCCACTCCCAAATGGCTTAGGGCAGTTCACACTCAGAACAAAGCAATACAATAAAAGCAATAAAAACTGTTACAATAAAATACAATTTAAGCTGTGCCTTAGGACTCGAAGGCCTGCTTGAACAGAGCGGTCTTACGGGCTTTAGGAAAAGGTAACAAATGTCGTAAAGCTCGAGTCTCAGGAGGCAACGCATTCCAAAGAACTGGAGCAATAATGAAGAACACCCTTCTCCGAGCTGCGGTCAGATGGTACGATTTCACACTGGGCACGACTAGGAGGTTCTGCTCTTCAGATCGCAGTGATCTCATTGGACAATATGGGATATGGCGCTCCCTCAGGTACACTGGCCCCAAACCATACAAGGCCTTGAAAGTCAGGACTAGCACTTTGAAGGTGATCCGGTACTCAATTGGAAGCCAGTGCAGTTCCCGCAGGATCGGTGTAATATTGCAGCTCATAGGAGCTCCTGCGAGCAGCCAAGCTGCGGCATTCTGCACCAACTTGATTTTCCGGGTCACCGTCAGAGGCCGGCCAATGTAGAGAGCATTACAGAAGTCTAACCTTGAGGTGAGCGTAGCTTGGATCACCGTGGCCAGATCGTGCCAGGACAACTATGGGGCCAGCCTCCTAGCCTGTCGAAGATGGAAAAACGCCACTCTGCTGACAGCGGAGACCTGGGCCTCCATTGACAGCAGAGGGTCCAAAAGGACTCCAAGGCTTTTTACTGATGATGATGGGCACAGTGCCACGCCATCCAGGGTTGGAAGCTGGACATCCCTACCACCCGGACGACCCAGCCAAAGGATCTCTGTCTTTGCTGGACTCACCTTCAACCTACTGGCTCGCAGCCATCCAATAACGGCTTCAAGGCGAAGATGGAAATTTTCGGGTACGGATTCGGGCCGGCCTTCCATCTTCAGAATGAGCTGAGTGTCATCAGTGTACTGGTGACACTCAAGCCCAAAGCCACGTACTAGCTTAGCAAGTGGTCGCATATAGATGTTGAATAACAGAGGAGAGAGAATGGCCCCCTGGGGAACCCCACAAACGAAGGGAGACCAACTCTCCCCTCCTCATTCGTTGTAGCCGGTTCCGGAGGAAGGAAGACAGCAAATTTAAGGCTGCCCCCTCACCCCGGCCCCAGCAAGACGGTGAGTAAAAAGATTGTAATCGACTGTATCAAACGCTGCCAGGAGGTCCAATCACACAAGCAGCGCCAATCCGCCTTGATCTAGCTGGCAACGTAGCTAATCTGAGATGGAGACCAGAACCGTCTCCATCCCATGCCCCAAACGAAAGCCGGTCTGGAAGGAATCTAGCCAGGCTGTGTCGTTTAGGAAGGTCTGCAACTGCTCTATTGCTGCCCTCTCAATCACCTTGCCCAGAAATGATAAATTTGAGACTGGGCGATAATTGGAAGGGACCGAAGGATCTAAGCCCGGTTTCTTCAGCAATGGAGAAACCACAGCCTCTTTTAATCCCTCCAGAAACACTCCTTGCTCAAGGGAGGTGTTGATTATATTCAACAGAGAGCCCCATAACCCCTCCAGGCAAGATTTCACAAGCCAGGAAGGGCACGGGTCGAGGGAACATGTGGTTGACCCAGTTGCAGCTATAATCCTATCGACAGCCTCTGCGTCCAGTGGTCGAAACCGGTTGAAGATGGGCCCAGCGAGAGGCCACGGAGTCTCGCTAACTGTATCAATTGTGGCCGAGAGGTCCCGGCGGAGGGTCGCAATCTTATTTATATTAAAGTCTAGATAAATATGATTGGTCTGGCTCATGAGAATAGATGCATAGTAAAAGTGAACTGATTTCCTTTCTCATGAGCGCCATCTAGCTGTAGAGCGAGTAATATTACATGGTGAACAGGAAGCCACTTATTTGCATAATACCTCTCCCAGAATTCCTCTCTTCCACACCCTTCCCAAGGTGCACAAGCCCAACAGGCCTCCTTTGGGCCGACCCATTGTATCTGGCATCTCAGGATTATTAGAACCCATCTCCAAGTATCTCGATCATATTCTGCAACCTTATGCTAAAACTACGCCCACATTTTTACGAGATACTACTGATTTCATCTCAAAAATCGAGAATTTTTATTTACAAGATGGTGATTATATGGTATCTGCGGATGTGGTATCTTTATATACTCACATCCCCTAGAGGAGGCCCGAAGTATTGTTGAGGATCTTTTGGACACCAGACCCAGGTCATCACTACCACCCACTCATTTCCTTTTGGGTTTATTGGATCTGGTGTTCGACTACAATTATTTTTCATTCGAAGGGAAGTTCTATTTACAAGTAGAAGGTGTCGCAATGGGGTCCAGTGTGGCCCCTACAATCGCAAATATATTTATGTCATCTCTTGAAAATCAATTTTTGTTCACAACCAATCAGGACACCATGGCATCCAGAATAAGGAAGTGTTATCGATATAGTGATGATGTTTACTTTACTGTTCAAAACAAAACCAACATGGAAGAGTTCAAACATTGGCTGGACTCATGGTCTCCTTAAATCAAAAACAAATCAATTTTCTCGATGTAACTACCTTTATTGAGGACTCAAGGATCCACATCAAAAACTATAAAAAAACCTATCCAGAAAAACTCCTATTTACATTATCATAGTTATCACACTCATCAATTAAAAAACAACCTACCGTTCTCTCAGCTCCTAAGGATTAAGAGAAATTCGACATCTACTGAGGATTATGAGAATGATGCTAGCAGCCTTCTTGAAGATTTCAGCAGGAGAGGATATCCCCAAAGGGTATTACAAGCAGCCAAGAGGAGAGCAGATGCAAGACCACGAAATGAATTACTCACTCCCAGGAAGCGTGAGACCACACAACGCATGGTTTGGCCTGTCACTTTGAATCCTCATCACAGGCAAATCATTAGTGTTGTGAGAAGATACTGGCCTCTAGTCTCTAATATTACAGGCCTGAAAGACTTTCCAATGATTGCCTATAAGAGGACCAGGAATTTAGGAGATATTCTTTCTCACACGGATACCACTCTTCCTGGTCAGAGAAGCGCACTGACAGATGGTACCCACCCCTGTGGACATTGCTCCATATGTGGCAACATAGAGAAGGGCAAATTTGCACAGTCCACTGTCAAACAAAGAAGCTATCAACTGACTTCCTTCGCTAATTGTTCCAATTCTGGACTTATTTACTTGATCACATGCAGCTGCAACCTTCAATATGTGGGAATGACCTCAAGAACATTAAGACAGAGAATAACTGAACACAAATCGCGCGTACGGAACAGATCCATGGACTCATTCCTATACAATCATTGCACAATGAAAAATCACTCCCCAAGTGAATTAAAGATCCAAGTCCTGGAAAGGGTTAAACCCAAACCCCATGCTGACTTCAATCATCTATTGAGACAAAGAGAATGCAGCTGGATATTGAAAATGGGGTGTGAGGAACCTTCCGGCCTCAATGAAATTTTAAGTATCAACTCATTACTTGGTAATTAAGGTCAATTAAGAATAGCTACTTAACACATGGCCTTACTGCTGTTCCCTTCCATTCCTTTACTTCTTCTGCTGATACCCACTGAGGACTTATTATGGTAAATATCATTTTCTATACCTTGTTTTGAGGGGATACCACTATGCTGGATCTTGCATTTTACTGAACCCCTGTATTTTACTATTCTTATAATACCACAGATCTTATACACCTGAGAATTACCCTGATGAAGCCCTAGGGGGCGAAACGGTGACACAGCTGGCTTGGGCATTTGTACCGCCGTAGGCTGCTCATCCTACTGGGTCCCGGGGGTTTCCCCCAACCCTTGGATTCCCAGTGCAGCTCTTGCTTTTCCATCTGCACCCGGTCCTTACCAGCCTTTCCCATTGGCATCCGCTATTGCTGCTCTAATTCAAACGGCTTTTGTGGCTTTTTTTCGTTCCTGATTGAACGCCCCGCGGCCAGCATTCTTGCTTACGGCTTCGCCCAGCAACGCGGGATTCCCTGAACCTGCGGAGGAGCACTGATTATATTCATTATTATTTACACACCACGGTCCTCCTGGATTCTACCTGCTGGGAGCCCACGATCACTAGCCTTGGATCACCTTTAGATTGGGACGATACAGCACAGCCTTATGACCTCTTGCAGCAACACAGGGATTTCCCTGACGACGGAGGAGCCTTTCCTGTGACGATACTCACCAGCCCTCCGTGGATGCCTTATTATCACCATTATTTGTGCAAGATACGATACCTTTGTTTACTTCTGGGGATTATGGACCTGTGAGTGCTATACATTTTGATTTATATTGCTGGCGTTTGACTTTTGGGCTTACTTAAGCGGCTCATTTGAGCACCACCGGGTTAAATTAATATGTATTAGGCATCGCCTAGCATGGGAATCATGATTGTAGTGTTGAATGTATGAGATGAATTGCAATTTTGTGCCACTATATACCGTGATGTACTTTTGATTTCTCATTTGAGACTAATGCCATTTTCTACTATTGTGTATGTATAGTTTATGATACTATTTCTAGTCTTTTTGAAATACTTACCTTGCCTTTGGTACTATATCTGTGAGTGCATCACTGTCTATGTGATGTTTCCCATTGCCTTGCGACTATGCTAATGAAATGATACATTCTTTACTTGTATATGCTAATTAATTACAACCTTTATTATATATGCTTTGTTGATTGTGTGTGATCTTTCACTTACTTCTCACCAGCCTTAGTGTTTTGTGAGACTTTCTGGTGACCCTGCCCAATTTGTTTGAGACACTGGTTGAAGGTCAGGAGAGCTTCCTTGGCTTTAATCATCGAACCATAGTTAGAAGAGACCTCGTGCGCCATCCTGTCCAACCCCATCCTGCCAAGAAGCAGGAAAATCGCATTCAAAGCACCCCCGACAGATGGCCATCCAGCCTCTGCTTAAAAGCCTCCAAAGAAGGAGCCTCCACCACACTCCCTCCGGGGCAGAGTTCCACTCCTGAACAACTCTCACCATTCCACCATGTTTAGGTGGAATCTCCTTTCTTGTAGTTTGAAGCCATTGTTTCATTGCATCCTAGTCTCCAGGGCAGCAGAACACAAGCTTGCTCCCTCCTCCCTAGGACATACTTCTTCGGCGTCGAGTATTTATGCCACAGCGGAATAGGCAACAGAAATATAGAAGTTTAATTCCCCATCGGCCCAATAAACTCCAGTCTCTGTTCGTGTGAATAATGACACTCTCATTCAATTCACAAGGTAAAAATATAACTTTGTATTGAATTGAATTTAACAATAACAAGCTAAGCATGGAAAAACAACAGCAATCTCAGCTACCTTTCTAAAACATCCTTTCCTCACAGATATCTAATCCAAAACTGTCCTCTTCAACGGACAATTCCCAACTGTCAGATCCCAACTGTCATTCCTCAAGATTCCATTCATCAGTCTTGAGACAGCGCCATCTGTTACAGTATATGGAGTTTAGATAAGTAATTGCAGGATCTTCTTGTTTGAATGTGTGTGTTGAGGAGAAACACCTGGACAATGAAGCAATTAAGCTTGAGCATTGAGTATATCATGAGGAGGGTTTTTCCTTGATACTGTGTGTGAAGAAGGAGATCATGAAGACTGCCATGGATCTACCACAGGACTTGTCCTGGACCATTTAACAAAGGACTTCTTACACCATCCAAGATGCAGATAATGCATGCTGATAATGCATTGGATTTTGAGTAAGATATCTGCAATGGACTATGTTTAATTTTGAATGCTGTTTTTTTTGTTAAAAGCTGCTTACTTAAGAGTAAAGTTTTGTTTTTCATTTACTCTGGCTCTGTGTGATTTAGCAGAGGTCTAAAACTGGAAAGACTACTGAGCTTCCGCACAGACTGACAAGCTGCAACAGATTATGGGCCCAGACTGTACAGTCTGTCCAGTTGCATAGTTGGACTATATATATTTTTTGTTCCAGTTTTTGAAAGACAATTTTGTTTTGCATTGTGTGTTTGGTGGCAAAACAAGAAGATGGATTCTGGAGTGAATATGTCTTTCCCTATGGCCAGATTAAATGGCAATAACTATTCCATTTGGAAAGTCAGAATGGAAAGTTATTTGAGGAGAGAATCCTTATGGGAATGTACAGAGAATCCAGTGCAGCAACCAGCTTCAGCAGAGCAGCTGAGGGCTCAGGAACGAGCAAGGTGTACTCTGATATTGGGCATCGACGATGAACAACTGGTTCATATATGCAGCTTGCCAACTCCCAATGCCATCTGGGTAAGACTCAGAGAAGTATATGCTTCCAGTTCGGCAGCAACAGTGGCTGTGCTGGCGAGACGACTCTACAGGAAGAGACTGGAGAAGAATGAGAGTCTGAGAGACCATTTGCAGGCATTGCAGAATTTGTTTTTGCAATTGGAGGAGAGAGACTTTCATCTCACAGAGGCAAACAAATGTTTTATTGTGCTTTCATCCATGGATGATTCGTTTGATGGGATAGTGAATTCTCTAGAGTCACTTCCACAAGCACAATTGAACCTCCAATATATTTGTGCTAGACTTCTAGCTGACTGGGAGAGACGGAAGGATCGTTGCCTGGAGTCTGCAAATACAGCAGGGCATTCTCAAGGAAAGCAGTCAGCCGGAGTTGCACTCGAGGAGGAGAAAGAGAGAGTATGTGTGGTGAGAAAGTGCTTCACTTGTGGATCTCCAAATCATTTAAAGAGAAATTGCCCAAAGCAGCAAAAGAAGCAAGGAGGGAAGAAGATGAACCAGAGGAGCAGTTCTTCGCATGTAAGAATAGTGAAGTCCCAAAAGAGTCCAGCAGATGAGGACATATTTTATGTGGACTCTGGATGTTCACAGCATATAGTGAACAATGAAAATTTAATTTGTAATACTGTGAAACCTGAATGTTCAAATGTTACCCTTGCAGATGGAAAACAGTACAAAGTACACAGTCAAGGGAAGTTTATGTTAAGCATTTGGATAGAACATTAAGGAATGTATTTTTAGTTCCAGAGCTTGACTACAACTTATTATCTGTTGGAAAACTTGATAAAGAAGGTTATGAAGTTAATTTTTCTGGAGGAAAAGTCAGGATTTTGAAAGGGAATGAGTTATGTGGAACTGGAGTATTACAGGGGGGATTTGTATGTGTTAACCTCAAGAGGTAATACAGGTGATGTAAATATGATCAGTAAGAATACCCCATTACACAAGGAATGTATTCATGATTTACACAGAGCATTAGGTCACCCTAGTTTCAAAGTGTTGTATAAAATGCCAGGATTTAGTGAAGGTATTAAGTTAAAGGATTGCAAGAAGTTTCTTGATTGCAATGTATGCAAGAAAACTAAAGCACAGTCAGCTCCAATAAGTAAGAAAAGTTTAAGAAACTCAGAGGATATTTTCGAATTGGTACATGCTGATTTAATTGGGCCTTTTCAACCAAGTAAAGGTGGGGCCTGTTATATTCTGTGTTTATTAGATGACCATTCTTGTTTTTCTTGGTGTTTTTTGTTGAAACAGAAGAATGAAGTTTTTGATATTTTCAAAAATTGGGTGGCATATGTGAAGAGGCAATTTGGAGTGGGATTGAAAGCTCTTCAAACAGATAGAGGAGGAGAATTTACCTCACACAGTTTGGAACGTTTTCTGAAACAAGAGGATAAAGCACAGACTCACATGTGCTTATCAAAGTGCAGAAAATGGAAAGATTGAAAGATTTGTAAGGAAAGTTCAAACAGTCAAAGATTCTTTGTTAGAAGATTCTGGATTACCTAAAAACCTTTGGGGAGAAGCAGTATTGACTGCATGTTATTTGATTAATAGACTCTGGTGTGAGCCTATCCAGAACACGCCTTATTTTATGTTATATGGCAAGAAACCCCCATTAGGACATTTACGAATTTTCTGAGCACAGGCATGGGTATACATTCCAAAACAGTTGAGAAGGAAGGGACAAGATAAAGCCAGGAGATTAACAATGGTTGGATATGCACAGGAGCAAAAGCCTGAGATTTTTAGATAAAGAAGGAAACATTGTTATATCTAGATCTGCGAATTTTGCATGTAGCCAGAACTGGGACAAGATTCGTGCTAATCAGGAAGTTTTCTTTCCTATTTCAAAAGAGGAAACTCTCGTGAGCAAGGTGGATCAACCACAGAGCAGGAAAGTGCTGCTTCACCTCAACTCATAAGTAAACCTATAATTAAGAAATTTAAGAGGCCTAGATCCTCAGATGAGGATGATGAGGTGAATGAAGATCCTGAGGAAGGAGCCAGTAAGAACATTACACTCAGGAGGAGGAGAGAACCAGAAAGAAACCTGACTGGTTCACAGTACAACATGTGAGAGTGTGTTTGGTTAATCATGAGCCTCAGAGTTATGAAGAAATAGAAAGTTTGCCACATGGGGAGAAAGAAAAATGGTTAGAAGCTATAGATGAAGAGCTGAAAAGCATGGAAAGATTAAATGTGTATGAGCATGCAAATTTACCAGGTGGAAGTAATCCGGTTGACACAAAATGGATTTTTAAGCAAAGATTGATGCTGATGGTCAAGTACGTACAAAGCGCGTCTGGTTGCTAGAGGGTTTACTCAGATTAAGGACATAGATTACACAGAAGTGTATTCACCCACAGTTAGTCCTAATTCTGTAAGATTACTGTTAACTCTAGCAGCAAGTTTAAATTTAAAGGTGTATCATTTTGACATAAGTACAGCATATCTGAATGCCAATCTGAAAGAAAGTATATATACATTGTACCACCACCAGGTTCGAAATATAGAGACACCAACATATATTTTAAGCTAAATCGCGCACTATACGGGCTCCGGCAGTCCGGGCTTGCCTGGAACGAATGTTTAAATGATGCATTAACCAAAAAATGGGTTTTGAAAGAAGCCGAGCAGATCCATGTGTGTATGTAAGAAATGTACAGCATGATTATCAAGTATTGTTTGTATAAGTTGATGATTTATCATTTTTGGCTGAGAGTCAAGCAGAAGTTGACAAGTTTGCAGACGAATTAAGCAAACATTTTGTGTTAAGAAACCTTGGTCCAATACAATATTTTCTTGGTGTACAGATTATGAGAACTGAACAAGGTTTTGTGTTAAGCCAAAAAGGAAAGATAATGCAAATTTTGGAAAGGCTAAATATGGAAGAATGTAAAGGGTTCAGTCACCCATGATATTAGGTTTTCAAAATGAAGTGGAAAATGCTGATAAATTTGAAGAACAGGCATTATACAAAAGCATCATTGGTCAGTTATTGCACATATGTAATTACACTAGAGCAGACATTGCATTTGCTGTGAATTTTCTAAGCAGGTATGCAGCCAACCCATCCATTGCTGCATGGAATGGACTAAAGAGAGTTGTGAGATATTTGAAGCAAACACAAGATTTTTGTTTAAAATTAAGTCCAGATGACTCACTATCCTTGCAGGTATATGCAGACAGTGATTTTGGCAATTGCACAGATAGAAAATCAACAACAGGGATTGTAGTTAAATTTTCTAATGCACTAATTGACTGGAAGTCAAAGAAGCAGGGTTATGTAGCTTTAAGTTCCAGTGAGTCTGAGTTTGGTGCAGTCAGTTTAGCATACACAGAAGTCTGTGTAATTAAACAACTATTAAAGGACTTACAGATACCTGTTGAAAATCCTACGGTGATATATAAGGATAATCAATCACGCATTGCAATGGCAACACAGGCCAGAGTGAAACAAAGGAGCAAGCATGTGGATATCAAGTACAGCTGTGTAAGAGATGCAGTAAAAAATGGTGAAATTGATTTGGTATATTGTAATACAGATCTGAATTTGGCTGATGTATTGACCAAGCCACTGAGTGTACAGAAACATCAGAATGTTTTGAATGATCTGGGGATTTGTTGAATGTGCCATGTAATTGTGAATGTATTAGATGCTATGTATTATGTGTTTTCCTCTACACACAAGGAGGAGTGTTACAGTATATGGGTTTAGATAAGTAATTGCAGGATCTTCTTGTTTGAATGTGTGTGTTGAGGAGAAACACCTGGACAATGAAGCAATTAAGCTTGAGCATTGAGTATATCATGAGGAGGTTTTCCTTGATCCTTTGTGTGACGAAGGAGATCATGAAGACTGCCATGGATCTACCACAGGACTTGTCCTGGGCCATTTAACAAAGGACTTCTTACACCATCCAAGATGCAGATAATGCATGCTGATAATGCATTGGATTTTGAGTAAGATATCTGCAATGGACTATGTTTAATTTTGAATGCTGTTTTTTTTGTTAAAAGCTGCTTACTTAAGAGTAAAGTTTTGTTTTTCATTTACTCTGGCTCTGTGTGATTTAGCAGAGGTCTAAAACTGGAAAGACTACTGAGCTTCCGCACAGACTGACAAGCTGCAACACCATCTGGTGTCAAACATGTCACACTGCAGAAAATACATCTTGTGCTGACTCATGAATTGCCATTCAAAATGCAATAATCTAACAATACTCCCCTCACATCTTGATCCAAAGCCCTCATGTCCCCTCTCAGCCTTCTCTTCTGCAGACTAAACATGCCCAGCTCTCTAAGCTGCTCCTCATAGGGCTTGTTTGCTGTGTACTAATTATTGTGTATCTAATAATGACGCCTTGTCAAAGACTTTCATGACTGAAATCACTGGGTTGCTGAGATGTTCGGGCTGTATTGCCATGTTCCAGCAGCATTCTCTCCTACAGAACCTCTGAAGATGCCAGCCACAGGTGCAGGTGAAATGTTAGGAGGGAATGCTGCTGGAACATGGCCTTACAGGCCAAAAACCTCACAGTAACCCAATGGGAGAAATCAATGGCTACGCAAGTGGCTGCTACGGTGGTTGGGTGGTTCTCCCCTTGTTTTAGGCGTGTTCCTGTGTTTTTGTGTGTGTTCCTGCTTCTTTGGAGCACGTCTTCGGAAGGAAGGAAGTTCTACAGTTCGCAAGTTCTGGTACAAATTGGACTGGAATGTGAGAAGACTCTCACGGGTGATGTTATACGTGTTCCCAACATCCAAGTGGAGGTTGCCGGGATTCCAGGGGAGCCTTGGATTACTCTTCCTCCCGGAGGCAGGAGCAGAGACAAGACAGAGGAATCAAGAGGGGATGTTGAGATGGGATTCTCATAAGATTGAAAAGTGCTGGGAAAAAACGGGAAGGTAAGTTCCCTATAAATAAAGATCTACTCCCAGTAGGGTTTATAGAGAATGAATAGGAACAGATATTTGGCAAAGCCATAACAAATTTGAAACAGAGTGGAATGAAATTGATAAAAGACCTCCTAAACCCAGACGGGACAATTAAGGATTGGGAGACGATAAAGGACAAATGTGGTCAATGCAACGCTCCTTTGGAACGGACTGAAACAAAGGAGAGGCGGCTGAGAGGAGACATGATGACGACCATGTGTAAATATGTGAGAGGAAGTCCTAGGGAGGAGGGAGCAGGCTTCCTTTCTGCTGCCCTGGAGACTAGGACGCAATGGGACCGTGGCTTCAAACTACAAGAAAGGAGATTCCACCTGAACATCAGGAAGATGGCTGACCTCCTTCCTCCGCCAGCGGTCTCAGTGTGTGAGGAGGGGCGGGGTGGTCTCCGAGGACTCCCCATTAGTGTGCGGAGTTCCTCAGGGGGCCATTCTCTCCCCTCTGTTATTTAACATCTACATGCAGCCGCTTGCACAGCTGGTGCGGAGTTATGGACTGGTCTGTCACCAGTATGCGGATGACACCCAGCTCATTCTGAGGATGGAGGGCAGGCCGGAGTCCGTCCCGATAATTTCCAACAGTGCCTCGAGGCCGTTACTGGATGGCTGCGAGCCAGTAGGTTGAGGGTGAATCCGGCGAAGACGGAGATCTTGTGGCTGGGCCGCCGGGCGAGTGGGTGCCCGGCTTCCGACCCTTGACGGTGCGGCGCTGCACCCAGCGCCGTCAGTGAAGAGCCTGGGTGTCCATTTGGACTCCCATCTGACAATGGAGACCCAGGTCTCCAGGGCCAGTAAGGCTGCTTTTTTCCACCTCCGCCAGGCAAGGAGGCTGGCCCCTACCTCCCGGAGCGACCTAGCCACGGTGATCCAAGCCACGGTCATCTCGAGGCTAGATTACTGTAACGCGCTTTACGTTGGCCTGCCTATGTCGTCGATCCGGAAGCTCAGGCTAGTGCAGAACACTGCCGCCCGGCTCCTGTCTGGGGCTCCAGCAGGTTGCCGTATAACTCCAATCTTGCAGGATCTGCACTGGCTGCCTATCGAGCACCGGGTCGCCTTCAAAGTGTTGGTTCTTACCTTCAAGGCCATTCACGGCCTGGGGCCAGCGTATCTGAGGGACCGTCTCACTCCATATTGCCCATCGAGATCACTCCGGTCTGAGGAGGCCAACCTCTTGGTAATACCATCGGTGAAGCTGGCTCATTTAACATCTACCCGCCGGAGGGCGTTCTCTGTGATAGCTCCCACGCTCTGGAACGCCCTCCGGCCGAAGCAGAGCCCTGAGGGACCTACTCCCGTTTAGACGGGCCTGCAAAACACACTTGTTTAGGCAGGCCTTCGGTGAGTAGGCTCGTCTATACATCCACTGGGCCATTATATTGCTGCTGCTCTTGTTTTAATTATTGTTGTTGCATGTTTTAATGATGTTTTTAAGTGTTCTGTTTTTAACCCTCTGGTGCTGTGCCATTGGTTCTTGTGAGCCGCCGCGAGCCCCTGGGAGTCGGCGGTGTAGAAGTCCCAAGAAATAAATAAATAAAAATATAAGATCTTCCTGACTGTGTGAGAGAGAGCTGTTCAGCAGTGGAACTCTCTGCCTTGGAATGTGGTGGAGGCTCCTTTGGAGGCTTTGAAACAGAGGCTAGGTGGCCATCGGTTGGGGGTGCTTCGAATGAAATTGTCCTGCTTCTTGGCAGAATGGGGCTGGACTGGATGATGGCCCTGCAGATTTCCAATTTTCTATTCTTGGATTGCAACTCCCAGCAATTCTCCAGATAAACAGATTGGAGATAGGTAGGTAGGTAGATCGATCAGGAGGACGGCTGGGAGTTGCAGTCCAGGAATAGGTAGAGAAGGAAGAGAGGGGGAAAAGAGGAAGGGAAAGAAAAGGGAGGAAGGGAAAAGGAAGAGAAGGAAGAAAGGAAGGAAGGAGAGAAAGAAAGGATGGGAGGGAAAGGGGGAGGGAAGGTTGGCCACAGCAACATGTGGCAGGTATGTACTTTACAATGTAATTGTTGTTTATTGTTGGTATGAAATGTTGTTAGCCGCCCTGAGTCCCCCTTCTTGGGTAGAGAAGGGCGGGTCACAAATGACTGAAATAATAATAACAACAAAAACAGGTACATCTAGTGATTCTATAAGGGAGGGAGGGAGGAAGGAAGGAGCCCTTCAAGCCTGCCTCTAAGAAGAGGGAAAGCGAGGGAGGCAGGAAGGGAAAGAAAGGGCACCGGGGAGAGCAGGAGGAGGGGAGGCCGGGCCACAGCCATGGGCATCTCAGGCGTGTGCCTGTGTCTGTGTGCCCCTCCCCCTCTTTCCTCCTGGAACCGCAAGGAAGGCCCCCTTCCCACCGCCAGCCAGCCCCCCAAATAGGCTTGTCACTTTTTCATATAAGAAATAAGGGACATTTACCTAAAAATACGGACATTTTCACAAAAGTAAGGGACACTTCATAAAACCTTGAAAATTATCAAACCTTGTAGTCGAGCCAGGAAGCCCCAAATCCAGGAGATCTAACTGCAGAGAGTCCCCAGTATTCCTCTTGGCCCATGGCCCAAGTTGCACCAGTACCAAGCCTTTTTTTTCCTTTTCTGCCTCACCTGGTCCCATACACCACTACATCAACCTTGTCCCTCCCAGGAAACCCAGCTACCATTACCTCCCATCTCCACATTTACAACACTTCATACAGCACATAGTATGGAAGACATTTTGGCCCCACGTTACAAAACAATAAATGAACACTCTGCCATTTCTCCCATCGTTTCCTCTTCTCTCTTCCTCTCCCTATCCTTTCTCCGGCCTGGGGAAGCATATCCCAGCTCAAAAACAACAGCTTTTGGGGCAGTTTGGCCCAAAGAGATCTCTTCAGGGGGGTGGGTGATGGGCAGAGATTGATGCCAAAAAGAAGATCTAGTTCTCCCAAGTACTGTGCCTCTATTTGCCTTTTTCTGATTGTTTTTCTTCTCCTGGACTGCTCCTGGCTGATTGAGCCAAGAAGCCTCCCTATTCATCATGGACCCTCCCTGCCCTGGGAAAGATAGTTTCATCAAGGACCCTGAAGCGAACTCAAGATCCCTTCCTGGCTGGAAGCAGCCAGAGAGCCAAAAATACATCTATGGGCTTTTGAGGGGTTTTGAACCTGCAGCCCAAGCCTTTGCAGGCTGGGATATGTAGTTCGCCCAAGGACACGGATCATAGACTCATTTCTGTACCCCTGTATCCCTGTACATACAGTGTGGCTTCATAAGTTTTCCCTTTGACTCCTTGTAACCCTTCCCTTCCCCTCTTTGCCCTTAGTTAAGAAAGATTGCCTTGAGAGTGTTTACTATGTTTGTCAAGAGGAAATGCGACTGAGCCCTGTTCCCAAACCTTTGAGGATCACCATATTCATATTGCATGCGCTTTCTGATGGAAATCTTGTTATGGATAAGCTAAGCTCTTGACTTAAGCCCCACGTTTCATCAGTCCTGAGGCGAATTTAACGGTCGGATTTCCAGTCTAACTAAACTAGCCTTTGGAACTTGGACAATACAAGTTTGCTCTTCACAGCGGGTGTCACAGCTGGCCTCGGAACCCAGGTGTGCCCCAAAATAAGTCCTTTTGTCACCAAAGGGGTCTGAGTGAATCACCAGGCCTTTCTTCCTCTTCTTTCCCCATTCACATACGGATGGGACACATCAACTCAATGATTTCATCACTTCCAGATGTTGCCCCAGGTCGTTACCTGGCTCGGACTCTTTGTTTTCATTCATATGCCAACCTGTCAGTAATCCCCGCTTAAGCCTTCCTTCCTGGAACTCCATATATGGCCACAGACCTCTGATTGGCCGAAGCCGGCAAATGGGAGCGAGCGCTGATAGGCTCCCTGGAACTGACCGGCCTCCCGCCCATCAGCTGGCCTCAAACGTTCCAACCAATCACCAGCAGAGCCGGCCCAGAAGAAGGCGGGCGGGAAGTTCAATTGTTTTGACAGTTCTGTAACCTTTAAAAACCAATGTTTTGAATGTACATGCATGCGTTCTTTGCGGGAATCAGGGTATTGCGGTTCGCATCCTCTCAGCTGAGCAGAATAAACAATTTCGTGGCTTCTACCTTGCAGTATTGGTGAGCATAATTGGATCTACGGGAGGCGGGTAGGCTACGAGGACCTAGTCGCTCCGGGCTCGCCAGGTTAACTGAACCCTCGCGGTCTCTGCCCCGTGGTCGGTCCACGGGGCTTGCCCGGTTGTCGGACAGCCGGCCTGGGGGATTGGCAGCTGTTCGGTAACAACCTTAGGTATCAACTGTTTTATTAACAGCATCAGATCATGATTGAAATTCATAAAAACTGACTTACATCCTCTTAACAGGACATAGTATGTTTGTGCGTGTTTTGTCATACCCAATGCATTGTACTGTATGTACTACATACACTACTAGTACTAATAATAAGAACAACAACAACACTGCTGTTCCTTCAGGCAATGAAATGGATAGGTTGATGTAGGTAAGCATCTGAATTGTAAATGTTTGCCTGATAGGCAGAGAGGGACAAAGTTTTTCCCCTTTTTGTTAAAATAGATCTCCTGTTCAGGATGTGTGACCCCCCCCCCCCCCAGGCTTGTGGTCTAGTAGTGGGAATACGGAAATGTAGACAGTGTGTATAGAGAAATGGATTGGTCTTATTTTTGCTTGGGGCAGAGAAGTCCAGTAACTGACCCCATTATGGGCTGTGTCTTTACTCAGGGAGGGGCCAGAGCCATCGTGGCCTCTTTGGGATCCAAGTCCAGCTTACAGGACTCTTCACCTGCCGTTGCCTTCCATCAGGGATCAGAGAGAAGCCGGGGACACTTCTGCCCAGGACTGAGCTCTATTTGCTGCTTCGTCTCCAGATGTGCCCAGGTTGAGAACTCCCTGGAACTCCCTTCTGAAAGAAATAAAAAATGCCCCCCCCCCGGCAATGTACCCGCCTCTTTAACAAAAAGCTACTAAAAACGCCCCTGCGCCCTTTGGCCTTTGGGGAGGAGGACAAGGGCACTTTAGGAAATATGCCATTGGAAAGCAGGCCGTCCTGCCTGTAGTTCACGGCCATTATGGGACAGGAAAGAACAACTCACAGCCCAGGCGCGTCCAATTTGTAATGGTACTGACTGTGTTAGATGTTTTACTGTTGATCATGATTTTAAAATGTATGTGTTTAGTGATTAGCTGTTCTATGTTTTTACCTCATTATTTAATTTTATTTGATTAGTTCAGTGCTGTTATTATTCTGTATTGTGTTTCATGGCTGTCACGTTTTGGTATTCAATGCCTGGCACTGAATGTTTGCCTTTGTAGGTGTAAACTGCCCTGAGTCTCCCTGGGAAGAAGGTAGGGTGGCCTAAAAAGCCTAAAATTATTGTATTATTATTATTATTTAAAGAGAGGCTTGGCTATTGTCCAGAGTAAGTGGAAGACAAAATCTATCCTTTTTGCTTTTTTACAAAATTAAAGAGTTGGGAAAGGGTCATTCTACAAATAGGAGCAGTTGCAGCAATACATAAATAGAGTAGGTTTACACATGGTATGGAAAAAGCTACCCGTCTCCAGGGAACACTATGAGGATCCTGAAATAGGTCTGCTAGATAGATTGCGTCTTGTCTTATTTATGTACAATGTCTTTCATGATGCGAACATTTTATACGGCTTTCCCTCAGAATAAATACCGTATTTTTCACACCATAAGGCGCACCTGCTGATAAGACGCACCTAGATTTTAGAGATGGAAAATTGGGGGGGGGGGGAATGGGGGCTGTCTACTATATGGGACACTAATATGGAGGGGGGGAGAAGGCGCTGGAGCAGAGGGGGGGCGGCGATATACTCACGCTATATTCGCGCCCCCCCCCCCAGCAGCTCCCGGCGGCTCCTGGATGCGCCCGCGCATGGCCAGACTCCCGCTGCCGTGTCGCCGCAGCCAGTCGGGCGCGCGGAGGAATGGGGGCGGAAGAGGGGACTCACAGGGTGGGAGGGAGGGAAGGAGGAAGAGGCCGCAGCGCCTCCACAGGGCTCCCTCCCTCCTCGAGGCCTTCCTCCTCTTCCTCCTCGGCAGAGGCGCGACGGAGGGAACTCTTCCTCCTTCCCTCCCTCCCTCCGGCCTCCCTTCCGGCCGTCCTTACAGCGTGTGGCCAGCGAGGCCTTCCTCCTCGCCAGAGGCGCGACGGAGTGACGTCACGAAGATGCGCTCTGGCTCTGGCCCTCCGGAGACGCAGCGGTAGCAGCAGCAGCGCCGCCGGAAGGGCCCGAAGCCAGAGGCACATCTTCGTGACATCACTCCATCGCGCCTCTGCCGAGGAGGAAGAGGAGGAAGGCCTCGCCGGAGGGAGGGAGCCCTGCGGAGGCGCTGCGGCCTCTTCCTCCTTCCCTCCCTCCCTCCCTGCCCCGTGAGTCCCCTCTTCCGCCCCGTTCCTCCGCGCCGCCCGACTGGCTGCGGCGACATGGCAGCGGGAGTCTGGCCATCTTGCGGGCGCATCCGGGAGCCGCCGGGCGCGCGCGATAGCGTGAGTATATCGCCGCCCCTCTGCTCCAGTGCCCCCCCCCGCCTGCATCTTCGCTCCATAAGACGCGGCTCATTTTTCTTCCTACTTTGGGAGGAAAAAAACTGCGTCTTATGGTGCGAAAAATACGGTAAATACTTTTCATCATAATTTAATATTATACTTGTATGAACTTTGAATACCCTATGCGCAAAATATCAAAAACACTTGTGAAATTCTGACCATTCTGTGTAGACACATATGATATTCTATAAATATAATGAAATATAATTGTTAAATACAATGGCTGTAACTGCGGCACCTCCCCATTGCTTTTAGATTATCAGAAACCAGTTAAAGTTAACAGTCTATGGAAACTCTATGGATGCAAGCCAAGCTCATATCCCCCCTGGAGGAAGCGTCCTGGGAAAAGGTTTAAGGAATTTATATTTAAGGAATGTTGTCGGGGAGAAGAGCGTGCGGCGTCTCTAGAAATATACAGCAAGAAACTAGTGAACAACACGTTAAAGGAAACACCGTCCTGCTTTGAAAGTAAAGAATCCCTTATTGTTCTCACTCTTTGAATGTATTTCGCATTCAAATCCTGTGTGGCATCAACACGAGGTCCCTTCCATACCTTTCCTGAACTGCCTTGTCCGTGTTCGCGGGTGGAGTAAGTGGAGGGTCCCAGAAACAGGCCCTTCGGAGGGTTTGGTTTTGAACTTCATTCTGCAAAGTCCCATTAAATGGGAGAGAGGTCAGCAATATTTTACATTATTATTATTTATTTACTATTACTTATTATTCGAGTTTATATCCCGCCACTCCCCGAAGGCTCAGAGCGGTTTACAACAGAATAATACAGTTAACAGTAAACAACTCTGCACATCACAAACAATAGCAAAACGAACTATAGGAGTCATCTACTAGATCCCAGGGTTCACCCGGTGCCTGGAGAGAGGGGCGGATTATTTATTTATTTATTCAATCTTATATTCCGCTCCTCCCTGCAGGCTCGGGGCGGTCACAACACACAATAAAAACATGCTGCGTGTAACAAAACCAAGCAGCCACACATTAAAAGCATAAAAGAAAAACAACGTACTGATAAAATTTCAGAGGAATTACAGTTTCCTTAAGATAACAGGACGCCCCAGAGCAGGCCAGCATGAAGAGGGCTGTTGTGCAAGCCTTTCTAAAAGGGGCAAGGTCTGAAATCGCTCGGGTGCTGTCTGGAAGGGAGTTCCACAGCACCGGGGCCACCACAGAGAAAGCTCTCTGCCTGGTTGTGGACAGATGGCAAGAGCGGATTGGTGGGACAAGTAACAAATTTTGTCCCTCTGAACGTAGTGATCTTGGGGGAATATACGGGGTAAGGCGGTCCCTCAGGTACGCAGGCCCTAGACCGTGTAAGGCCTTAAAGGTTAATACCAACACCTTGAAGGCAATTCGGTACTCTACAGGGAGCCAGTGCAGTTGCCGAAGGATGGGAGTGATGTGCTCCCTCACTGGTGCTCCCACCAGCAAGCGAGCAGCGGCATTCTGCACCAGCTTGAGTTTCCGAATTGTCGACAACGGGAGGCCAACGTAGAGGGCGTTACAGTAGTCCAGCCTTGAGATGACCGTCGCTTGGATCACCGTGGCCAGATTGTCCCTGGACAGGTAGGGTGCCAGTCGCCTAGCCTGTTGTAGATGGTAGAATGACGTTTTGCTGACCATGGAGACCGGAGTCTCCATGGACAGCAAAGGGTCCAATTGGACACCCAAGCTCTTTACAAGGGATGACGGGCTAAGTTGCTCGCCATCCAGGGTAGGCAACCGGCACTCATCCAGCCCAGGGCGACCGAGCCACAAGATCTCAGTCTTTGACGGGTTCACCTTCAGCCGGCTGGCACGCAGCCATCCAGTCACGGCTTCGAGGCATAGATGGAAACAATCGGGTACGGTGTCCGGCCTGCCGTCCATTCTCGGCAGAAGCTGGGTGTCGTCAGCGTACTGATAACACTCCAGACCAAAGTCACGGGCCAGCTGGGCCAGCGGACGCATATAGATGTTCAATAATAAGGGGGAGAGGATGGCCCCCTGGGGGACCCCACAACCTAATGGGAGCCTCCCGGAGACCCCCTCGCCCCCCTCCACACGTTGTCCCCGGCCCTGGAGGAAGGAGGCCACCCATTTAGAACCCAATGGAGTGTGGCCATGGACAGGGACATCGTGAAGGGAAATAAACATTTCACATTATTATTATTACTAGCTGTACCCGGCACGCGTTGCTGTGCCGTATTTAGGAGTCTGACAGTTTGTTATGGGTCGGAATGTTCATGTTGGCTGGCCAGTACAGGAGTTATGCAAATCCGCCCTTATTGGCAGCCAATCATGTTGTCAGAATGTAGAGGCTGGGAGAGTCGTTGGCAGCCCCGGAGGATGCTGGCAAATGTAGTTTTTTAACTCGTTGTTTTGGGGCCTTTTAGGTTTTGGGGGAGTTTCTTTGCTACAAACGTACCTTGCTTGAGGCCTATTTCTGTTGGCATGTTTTGTGTTTCTGCGTTGTAAGGTTTCTCTGTTTCAGGTAGTCTTCACATGACGGCTCTTCCTTTATATATATAGATGAAGAAAGGGGAAAAGGAAAATCTATTTTTGGAACAGGAACAATCCAATAAATGGACGCAAGGACAAAAAACCAAGCCAACTAAACCAACCCACACCCCCTGCACAACCAACACACTCACACCTGCACAACCCTGAGTGGTGGGCTCTCAAAGGGAATAATCCCAAGGGGGGTTGTTTCCCAGGAGGGGAGGGGGGAGGGGAGTCACGTGGCCGCCCCCCTGCCCCCCCCCTCCGGCCTTGACTCCGGGCTCCTTCACCTCGGCCTCTCGTGCCTCCTTCAGGCGGGGGGGGGGGGGGCTGCGGCTGCCGCTCCTCCGAAGCGACCTCAGGCGACGTCCCCTCACACACACACACACACACTTGCCCCCCAACAGACTCAGACACAGAACGGGGCCCACTGGAGTCTCCCTGCAATGAAGGAACCTGAGGTGAAGGCGGCCTTGGATCCAGGGGGCTCCGGGGGAGAGGCGGCCGCGGAGGAGGCCTTGGCGGGGAAGAAGAAGGCACTCTCTACTGGGAGGGAGGGGAGGCTCGCTGACCAGGCCTCCCTTCCTTCCTTCCCTCAGGCGTCCCTCTGGTCGCGGTGACCGGCTCCCTCCCTAGAGCCAGGCCTCGCCCGACCCTTGTGGACTACCTCTCCCAGCAGCCCTCAGCGGCGCCACTCACTGCGCAGCCACGTTCCTGCTCAGCCGCGTCATCCCTGCACGTCGGCGCCCCGCTTCCTCTTTCTCATTGGCTCACCGTTGAGGACAGGCGGGCCGGCGGCCAATGCGAGCGGAGCCGGTGCGTGTCCTGAGCGCCGATTGGTCGAGGATCGTTCCATCCCGCCTCCTGCAGTCTGACGGCGCTTAAGAAGGAGGCGGTCACCACTTGGCTCATCTGCGTCCCTCCCCTTATTCCCATTGGCTCCCCGTTGAAGACAGGCAGGCCGTGCTCCAATCCGAGAACGGGATGCGTGTATCCTGATTGGTCGAGGAGCGCCCGGCTGTGCCACCCCCTCTCTAGCCTGGCTTCCCGTGAGGAGGAGGCCTCCTCTACAAATCTATGGTAAGGCCACATTTGGAGTACTGTGTACAATTCTGGTCTCCGCACCTTAAGAAGGATATAACGGAACTGGAAAAGGTACAGAAAAGGGCAACAAGAATGATCCAAGGGATGGAGCGGCTCCCTTATGAAACCAGGTTGCAACGCCTTGGTCTTTTCAGCCTTGAAAGACGGCGTTTAAGAGGTGACTTGGTCGAAGTGTATAAAATCATGCATGGGATAGAAAAGGTGAATAAAGAAAAATATTTTCTCTGTCACACAACACTAGGACTAGAGGGCACTCCCTGAAGCTCCAAGGTAGGAAAGTTAGGACTAATAAAGGGAAATATTTCTTCACCCAGAGGGTCATTGGGTTATGGAACTCACTTCCAGAGGAGGTTGTGACAGCTGTCAGCCTGGACAACTTCAAGGCAGGATTGGACAGATTCATGGATACCAAGGGAATCAGTAGCTACTGAAATGGACATCCAAGTGCCACCTCTGTGTTGATGGAGGCAGGCAGGATTTTCCCCGGGTACTGGTTGTGGGGGGTCAGCATGGCTCTTCTTATGTTCTTATGTTCTGAGAGAAGGCCGTGGGAGCCTCCCTTCGCTGCTTCTCTTTCTCGCGGACTTTCCCCTCACGAGGGGCCTTGTCCTTCGACGTGAGGCCTGGGCCAACTGGGGCCCTCTCCCTCCTCCCTCCAGGTGTTTCGGATTCCAACTCCCATCATTCCTCACGGCCTCAGGCCCCTCGCTTTCCCCCCTCAGCCACTTAAATGGAGGGTCACCTAGCCTGGGCCAACTTGGGCCCTCTCCCTCCTCCCTCCCTGTGTTTGGACTCCAACTCCCATCATTCCTCATGGCCTCAGGCCCCTTGCTTTCTCCTTCAGCTGCTTCAACCTGAGGCCGTGAGGAATGCTGGGAGTTGGAGTCCAAACACAGGGAGGGCGGGCCCGCGTTGGCCCAGGCCTGCCCGGCACTGCGGCCCCGCCTTGAGCTGCCGAGGCTCTTCGGGAGCGAGGCCTTGTGACAGGGCCACTCCTCCTCCCCCCGGGATCCCACGGCATTGAGCCTCGGCAGTTGCCCTGAGAGGGTTGGGTGGCCTTGAGTATTTCCTGTTGGTCCTGGGGGTTCTGTGTGGGAACCTTGGCCCAATCCTGTCACTGGTGGAGTTCAGAATGCTCTTTGGGTGCAGGTGAACCATAAATCCCAGCAACAACAACTCCCAGACGCCAAGGCCTGTTTCCCCCAAACTCCTCCCGTGTTCACTTTTGGGCGTATTGAGTATTAGTGCCAAGTTTGGTCCAGATCCATCATCGTTGGAGTCCACACAGCTCTCTGGACGTGGGTGAACTACAACTCTTAAACTCAAGGTCAGCGCCCACCCAACCCTTCCAGCTGTGGCTGAGCCTCAATAACCCAAAATGCATCAGATCTCACGTGTTCTTTGACGCTAAGCGAGGCTGGCCCTGGGTAGTCCTCGCACGGGAGACCATCAGGGACTAGAAACTCTGTTTCGGAGGAAAGGATGGGCAACGTCTCTTCGTTTCAGAAGGTTTTCCGGACTCCAGGATTGCCAATAACGGAGACGTGCAGTGCGGAAAGGGCCTCACTCGGGAGCGTCTACGCTGTGGAACGGATGCAGTTTGGCACCACGTGAACAGCCATCGCTCAACGATATGGAGTCAAGCCAGTCGCCTTTCTACCAATCCCAGGATCCCATAGCATGCAGCCGTGACCGTTGAAGCACCTCCACAACGCAACGCTCTGGAATCACGGCCCCTTGTACTTTGGGTAGGCACCAGCGCCCTTTGGCAGGAAAAAGGCCAAAAGCCTCGTAGTTCATGCCATACCACTGAACCATGGCAGCGGAAAGGCCGGAGAGATAGCACAGCGGTAACAACAGCTGTGCTGGCAATCTGAAGATTGCGGGATCGAATCCCGGGCTGAGTTAGACGCCAGCTGTAAGCCCTGTCTACTGTTTACCCAAGCAGTTCAACAGCCCAGCTGTGAATTAACAACAAATTGGGGACCATAGAAGTGGGGAAGGACTTTTGCACAGACTTGTCTGAAATAGGCTGAAGGAGAAGGGAAACAAGAGGCTCCTGTCATGAGGATGGAACAACAGCACCCCCTTGTGACATGATGGTGCAATGACACAAGGACATAACAACAATTGATGTAATGGAGCATTCACACTCGATGACGCCCACCTGTATGACGCAGCCAGGAAAGAAGAAGTCCTTCTAAAAACTGCACTGTACTGCACTGTATTTGTCTATGTGTAATTGTATGTCTTTCTGACAGGGACTGTCTGTCGTATGTGCATTGTAATCCACACTGAGTCCCCTTTGGGGTGAGAAGAGCGGAATAGAAATAAACAGTATTATTATTATTATTCTCTGGGCCCTTCCACACAGCTACACAACACAGAACATCAAGGTGGAAAATCCCACAATATCCGCCTTGAACTGGGTTATCCGAGTCCACACTGCCATCTATGCCGGTTTAAAGCAGAAAATGTGGGATGTTGAACTGGATTATCTGGCCGTGTGAATTCAGAGAAGCCATTTCAAAGCAGATGTTGTGGAATATCCACCTTGATATTCTGGGTTATATGGCTGTGTGGAAAGGCCCAGAGACTCTCGGGTAAGATTTATCTGAGTCCATACTGCCATATATTCCAGTTCAAAGCAGAAAATGTGGGATTTTATTCAGCTGTGTGGAAGGGCCCCCAGCCCCCCCCCCCCCTTGCACTCCCCATATCCCCCAGGCTGAATAAAACCCCACGATATCTGCTTTGAACTGGAATATATGGCAATGTGGATTCAGATAATAATCCAGTTCAAAGCAGATATTGTGGGGTTTTCTGCCTTGCTATTCTGGGTTATATGGCTGTGTGGAAAGGCCCTCCGTTAGCCAGGACCCGTACAGTTTAGTAGGAGGAGGATAAATGTAGTTTCTGCTTGCTATACTATAAACTCTGTATTGATTTGATATTCATATCAAAATATAGTAAGTTTAAAGCAAATTCAGGAGATTTTGTGTAGTACTTGCAGACCAAAAATAACAACAAAAACTTAAAATTGTTGCGAAGTTTAATAAAATATTTGCATTTTTTAAATAGTTAATTTGTGTTAATTCTATGTAATGTAACTATATGAACATAATGTTGTAAGTAAACTTCTGGTTTGTAATGTAACTCTTATTCACTTTCACCTTCTACCTTTTATTTTTCAGGGATGAGGGGGAATACTGTTCGCTTACCATTTCAAATTACCTTAGTCCGGCCCTTTACCACACATGGTGGTCATGTACAGTAACCGCCAAATATTGGGAAGATGTTCAAGAAGAAAGTCAAAAGATTTCGAAAATAAAGATATTACTGAGGGCGGGATGTATCCTATTAGGCATCACAGATAAAGGTCTTAAATTAAACCGGAATGAAGGTATTCTCTTCACTTACATCAGTGTTTCCCAACCGGTGTTCCCTGGCACACTAGTGTGCCGTGAGCGAACATCAGGTGTGTCCTGGGAAATTGGTCTGCCGAACACTTACTCCACTCGGGCTCCCTTCTTCCCAGCATCGCTCTGCCTCGCTGCCGCTTCTGTCGCCATTTGGATCAGAGGGGCAGCGGGAGCGTCTTCAGGACGGAAGGGGGGGAGGAAGACGTGGGGCGAGTCTCCCCAGTAGCGCCCACATTTTTTAGGGGTCGCCGGCTCCTCCCCCGGGCAGAATGGCTGACTGGCTTATTTGGAGCCTCAGATCAAAAGAGCCACACAAAACAGCAATTAATCCCATTCATCCTCTTCCTCCTCCTGGCCCCTCAGCACATGAAAAGCTTATCCATGGAGCCCCCCCGCCCGCAGGATCTCCCTGCCTCTTCCTTCTTTTCCCTCCCTCCCTCCCTCAAGGTCTCTGCACCTGGCCGTCTCCTCCCTCCATTCAGACCTCTTCCTTTCTTGCCCTCTTCACCCACAGGGGAGAGAGTAGCAGCAGCAGCAGCATGGCTTTCTTCCCCTCTGCCTCCAAGAGCTTCCTGACCCCACCAGTACTGAAATATCAGGGTATCAGGTATTTATGCCATGTTTGGTCCAGATCCCTCATTATTTGAATCCACAGTTCCTTCTGGGTGTAAGTGAACAACTCTAAAACTCAAGGTCAATGCCCACCAAACCAGTGAACCCACTATTATTATATGGGGCAGAAAGCAGGAGGGAACCTGCAATAAGCTTCACTCGTTATTATTTAAGAACATAAGAACATAAGAAGAGCCATGCTGAATCGGGCCTCAGCCCATCTAGTCCAGCATTCTGTGTCACACAGTGGCCCCCAGTTGTACACGGGGATCTCGAGCAGAAGGGAGGGCAAAACCCTGACCTGCTCCCGACCCCCCACAACCAGTACCCAGGGAAATCCTGCCTACCTCAACCAACTCCGAGGTGGCACTTGAATGTCCTTTTCAGTAACTACCGATACACTTGGTATCCACGAATCTGTCTAATCCTGCCTTGAAGTTGTTCAGGCTGACAGCTGTCACAACCTCTTCTGGAAGTGAGTTCCATAACCCAATGACCCTCTGGGTGAAGAAATATTTCCCTTTATTAGTCCTAATTTTCCTACCTTGGAGCTTCAGGGAGTGCCCCTAGTCCTAGTGTTTTGTGACAAAGAAAATAATTTTCTTTATTCACCTTTTTCTATCCCATGCATGATTTTATACACTTCGATCAAGTCACCTCTTAGACGCCGTCTTTCAAGGCTGAAAAGACCAAGGCGTTGCAACCTGGTTTCATAAGGGAGCCGCTCCATCCCTTGGATCATTCTTGTTGCCCTTTTCTGTACCTTTTCCAGTTCCGTTATATCCTTCTTAAGGTGCGGAGACCAGAATTGTACACAGTACTCCAAATGTGGCCTTACCATCGATTTGTAGAGAGGTAATACAACATTTGCTGACCTATTTTCGATTCCTTTTCTGATCATGCCTTGGGGCAGAAAGGATGGGAGAAACTGCCATAAGCGTCACTTGTTGTTGTTAATATTAGTATTATATGGGGCAGAAAGGATGGAGAACCTGCTATAAGCTTCACTTGTTGTTGTTAATATTAGTATTATATGGGGCAGAAAGGATGGGAGAACCTGCCATAAGCTTCACTTGTTGTTGTTGTTAATATTAGTATTATTATATGGGGCAGAAAGGATGGGAGAACCTGCTATAAGCTTGACTTACTGTTGTTGTTATCATTATTATTGTTGTTCCTGCAGTAATTCTATCTCCCTGTCTGGCAGAAAGAAGGGGGCTGGACTAGATGGCCTTTGGGGTTCCTTTCCAACTGAGTTTTATAATAACGATCTGGCCACGGTAATCCAAGCCACGGTCATCTCAAGACTTGACTACTGTAACGCTCTTTATATTGGCCTTCCCTTGAATGTGATCCGGAAACGCAAGCTAGTGCAGAATGCTGCAGCCCGGCTGCTTGCAGGGGAACCCACGAGCTGCTGTATAACACCTATACTGCAGAACCTGCACTGGCTACCAATGGAATACCAGATCACTTTCAAGGTGTTAGTTCTTACTTTCAAGGCCTTGTATGGTCTGGGGCCAGTGTACCTACGGGATCGCCTGATTCCATATAACCCTCCAAGATCACTTCGTTCAGAAGACCAGAATCTTCTAGTTTTTTCCTTGTCAGTTTGCTCTCAATTTTTCCCAGGAACTGTCCATGGAGAGCCTTCTTTTGCCACTTTTCTCTTCTGCTCTGCATTGTAATTTTAAGGCATTCCGTCTTTTGTCTTTTGCACTTCAAGCAGTTTTCTACTACTGACTTTCCTCAATGTTGGTCCTTGACTGCCTTTCACATAATCCGCCAGAGCACGTTTCCCTTCTTCCACCGTTTGTTTCACTTGCAGAAGCCCTCTTTCTGCCTCCTGATTTTCTGGGCAGGTCAAGTCTGTCGACATCACTACGTGGGTGGAATAACTAGTGGATTGTCATCGGTTTTCCTGATTTTCTGTCCAGATCATCCAGCTCTGCTTGTGTCCAGTGCACAATTCCAGCAGTGTATCTGATAACGGGGATGACCCAAGTATTGATAGCCTTGATCGTATTTATAAATAACATAAAAAGTATTACTATTATTATTATCTTTAAAAAAAATATCTTTATTAAAGAATGGTTTTTTTCAAATATATGCATAAAAAGCAGTGTAAAGCTTGGGTAACAGAGGGGTAGAAACAGAAATGGGTAGGGTTATGGAGAGAAGAGAGAGGGGGTAGACTTGGTGAGGGGACCAGAAGGGTAGGGAAAGGGAGGGAAGGAGAAAGAAGTAGGTATGAGCAGTAAGATCTAAGACCTGTGATCTGTTGGCTACTGGCAATGTACCGTTGTTTTATTGAATTTTATTGTATGTTTTATTGTGTATTTTATTGCTGTTGTGATCCGCCCCGAGCCTGCAGGGAGGAGCGGAATATAAAATTGAATAATAAATAAATAAATAAGAAATTTAAAAGAAAAAAGTTGATTTCCAAAGTCCTTTTTGGGTGCAGTTCTTCCTTTTGCTTGATTCCTCTACCTTAGTTTGTCATCTTTTGGTTCTTCTCTACTTCCTTTTTCCTATTGAAATACTTCTAAATTTAACTTTATGTTTTTCAGGTATTCCGTCACTAAAGTCCAATCCGTTTCTCTTATAGGGATTCCCTTGTTTCTCGCCATCAAGTAGGTCAGTCTGTCCATATTCCTGATGTCCATCATTTTCATCAGCAGTCTCTCTTCGTCAGGAATTTCCTTCTCTTTCCAGACTCTGGCATAGCATATTCTAGCCGCTGTGCTTAGGAGAAAAAATAGTTTGTCCTTGTTGTTTTCCATCTTATTTTCATTCATGCCTAGTAGGAAGGTCTCTGGGCGCAGAGGGATTTTTGTCTTTAGAATATTTTGTAACAGATCTTGGGTTCTTTTCCAGTATGTCCACCATAAGTTGTCATGCCTCAGTCCTTCAAGCTGCTCTTGCGAGCTAATAACATGGCTGGTGGGTATCATGCCACCGTAGTGTAGGACTGCTCTGCCACAGAATGCCACAGCAGGTAGAAATCCTGTTGTGCATGATGAAGGTGAGCAGAGTAGACCAAGCATCTATCCAGCAGAAGTCTAGGTCTACCAAAGAAAGCCCCTCAAAGAGTAATGGAGTTACCATAGATCTAATGGAGTTACCATAGATCTAACCTGCTCAGGTAAGTACAACCATTCAAATGGTAAGTCAGACATGCCCCTGGGACAATCCAGAAAGGCAACGGTTCCAGAAAAACATGGAGGCCACTGGCATCCTCCCAGTACGTTAAGTGTAAACCATTCTATGCATGTCGAAGGAGAAGAGAATAGATGAACCACTGTCTAACAGAGATCTACTATTGACATCCTTTCTCTTTCCATGAACAGTTCTGGGAATTAAACATATAGTCGATGAAGACTGTTCTAGAGGCATGGAAATTGTTGGAAGAAGGATTGAGCACTCCCAGAACCATGCTTGTTCACCGTCGTGTGACGGTTAACTTGTATGTGGGAACCTTGCGGTCCAGAAATAATTGGGTAGTCCTAGTTACTACCCATGGCTTCCACAGCATCTGAATAACTAATGAGCTTTAACGAAACGAGTGTGCTTGTAAAGGTAAAAATAGGATTTTTCTCTTGCAACTAACAGGCATAATGTCAGGAAAGACATAGCATTGATATGATTGATATCCAACATATCGTTATTCCCTGCAAGATCCCATTGTTCATATGAAGATGAACAAATAAGTCATCAAGTATAAATTTGGCCGCATTTTAGGCCCTGCATTACATAGAAACTAGCAGGACTATTTCCAATCCCAATTATGCACCATAGTATGTTTCACTATGGTGGTGTAAGCCTATGGCCTATGTTACTACCAGGACCTCTCCTGAGCAGAAGGACAGACGATGGAGCGAGTGGCCATTACAGGGCTGGAATTGTCAATTTTACCTCCCTGACATCTGTGGTGGGCAAAGCCCATCATCTCTCTTGGGAACGTTAATTATAGGAGGAAACATTTTAATCAGCTGTTGGGAGAATTCAACAACAATCCCATCCTCAGTGATGCTCCAGCATTCGTAGTGGTTGTTCACCAAGTAGTGATGAAGCTGCCATGCGGGCACCGCTCACCAGGCCTCACCTTCCCTTGCCTGGGTGCCTGCAAAAAGGGATCCTTGCAGCCCTCAGACTTGCAGAGCGCGGGGCAGGCAAGGGGTGCTTTTCGAGGCCGTCCCTGTTCAACCAGCGCCAGCCCCTTCTTCTCTCTGCTGCAGCTGCGGGGTGCTTTCCCATCTCCCGCCAGGCAAAGGATAGGCCACTCGCTAGGCCTCGCATCTCTTGCCTGTGCACTGGTAGGAAAAAGGCCTTGCAGCCCTCGGCCAACCAAGGCTGCGGTGCCCACCTGCCAAACGGGGGGTAAGGTGCCCCGTGGCAACGGCAGAAAGAACAAGGGGCTGGGAGGTGGGCGGGTGAGGACCGGTCAAAAGGCGCCTCCTGCCCGCTCTGCGCGGAGCCCAGCCAAGCCGAGGGCTGCAAGGCTCCCTTCCCGCTGGTGCCCAGGCACGGAGCAGCCACCTGCCCCCCTTGTAGGAGTGAAAAGAAGGGGTCCCTGTTTGGTGGGGCTGACAAAGGCTCTCCCGTCCCCTCTTCACCTGGTCTCTGCACCCGCTTCTGCTGGCAAGCAGGTGGGAGAGGGACATTAGGAGCCTCCTCCTCCTCTTCCTCCAAGATGCCCCAAAGGAAGCAGCAGGCGGGAGGGAGAGAGGGAAGGCGGGAGAGAGGCTCCTCCCTTCTTCGCCAGCTCTTTCTTGCCTCCATCCCTTCACTGCAGGAAGGAAGGAAAGAAGAGGCTGAAATAAGTTGTAGGTTTGAAGTCTCCCCTTCCCCTGCATCCTGCTCCCTTCTTTCTCCTCCAACTCCGTCTTCGCTTCCTCCCTCTTCTCCCTCATTTCTGTGGATCCTGCTCCTTTCTTCTTCAACTCCTTCCTTCCTTTCTGTCTGCTTGCCCTGCTTGGCTGCCCCCCGCAACGCACACTTACACACACACTCTGTCCCACTCCCTCTCTCCTATTAATGTCCAGACCCGGCGGAGGCAGCTGCCTCTACTGCACTCCACGCGAGGACGTGCTTCTGAGTGAAGGACTTTGCTTCCCTCCTTCTTTCCTTTCCTTCCCTTCCTCCCCCTTCCCTTTGTTCCTTTCCCTTCCTTCCTTTCCCTCCTTTCCTTCTTCCTCCCTTCCCTTCTTGTTTCCTCCTTCCCTCCTTCTTTCCCGTTTTTCGTTTCTCTTTTCCTTCCTCCCTCCCTTTTTCCTTTCTTCCTTCCTTCCTCCCTTTCCTTTCCTCCTTTTGTTTCCTCCCCTCCCCTCCCTGTCCCTTCTTCCTCCTCCCTTTCCTTCCTTTATGCCTTCCCCTTCATTTCCCTCCCCCTCTTCTTTTCTCCCTTCACGGCTTCTCTCTTTTTTCTGTGGCTCCTTCTTGTTCAACACATTTGTTAGGAGAGTTTTAATTGTGTTCCTTTATGACAGAAGAGGGTTTATTTATTTATTTATTTATTGCTCATTCTTGTATACCGCTCCTTCCACCAGGCTCGGGGCGGTTTACATAAAATCAATTTATAAAACAGCAACAATTCAGTTTAAGAACAGCAACAATATAAAACAGCATAAAAACAACCGTTTATATAGGACTCAAGAATTTGACGTCTTCCTCAGGAGCCATTTAGGTTAAAAGCCTGCCTAAAAAGGGACTGGATGGCCTTCGGGGGTCCCTTCCAACTCTAGGATACTATAATCATCATCATCATCCTCCAGTAGAAGCAGACTGGCCATCTGTCAAGAGTGCTTTGATTGTGCATTTCCCTTATGAAAGAAGGAGGTAGGATTGGATAGCCTTTGGATGTCTCTCCCACCTTACAGTTTATTAATTAATTAATTTATTATTTAAACTTGTGAGTCGCCACTCCCGGGTGGCTCGGGGCAACTTACATAAAATACAAGATTAAACAGAATAAAAACAGCATAAAAACACAATAGAAACACTCAGCGCACTAAACACACAATACTGTGAACACAATAGTACATCAATATGAGATGCAGAGCACGGAAGGCAGGTGCCTACCCGTCTTAACATTAACACCCGAAGGCCTGTCGAAACAGTAGGGTTTTGCACGCCTTCCGGAATACAACTAAGTCCGTAAGGACACAGACTCCGGGAGGCAGTGCATTCCACAATATCGGAGCGATTATGGAAAAGGCCCTCCGCCTTGTGGACGTCAGATGATACATTTTGACGCTGGGCACCTCCAATAGTTGGCCCACCTCAGAACATAGTGACCTAGCGGGATAGTATGGGATAAGGCGGTTCCTAAGGTACTGTTGTTGTTGTTAAGCAGAGGCTGAGTGGTCATTCGTTGGGAGTGCTTTCATTGTGTTCCTTTATGGCAGAAGAGGGTTGGATTGGATGGCCTTTGGAGGTCTCTTGCAAGTCTAGGATCCCATTATTATTAAATCACTGTGAATACCTCCAACCCCCTCCAGTATTTTCTGTTGGTCATTGAGATTCTTTGTGCCAAGTCTGGCCCAGATCTCTCATTCATTGGGGGGGGGGGTGTCAATGATCTGTGGAAAACAGCTGAATCGGTTGAACGTATTGCAAATCATCCATACTCCCCCAAACATATTGCTTTTGTGATTAATCACTATGTTTTAATTATGTTCAATTTGTAACAATGAAAATACATCCCGCATATCAGATATTTACATTACGATTAATAAAAGTGGCAAAATTACAATTACGAAGTAGGAACAAAAATAATTTTATGGTTGGGGGTCACCACAACATGAGGAACTGTATTAAGGGGTCGTGGCATGACAAAGGTTGAGAATCACTGAACTAGACCATATGATGGTTATGATAATGGAAACGGCTTAATGACTGCATAATTAATGTGATTGTTTCAATCTTTTATGTATTTATGGTTTTATATTGTTGCTATATTGTAATATTGCGACATCGAATTGTTGCCAGTGTTAGCCGCTCTGAGTCCCCACTCGGGGGTTGAGAAGGGCGGGGCAGAAATGTAAGTAAATAAACAAACAACCTATCTTGTTTGTAACGTGAGGAGAGACTCAGTTTGAGTTCTTTGATGTGAATGTAGATGTTGAGTCTAAGCAAAGCTCTCTCCACACTTTAAGCACGTTCAGAAATTTACTCCTAGGAGGGAAAATTAATTCCTTCTTAGACTTTGAATCTGTTCTAATGGTTTTTAACTGAAAATTTTAAAATATGTTTATATTTAATCCCTGTTTTAATGTTTGCATTATTTCTATATTTTAAGTTGTATGCTCCACTCTCACTGAAGCTCTTTTCACATTCCAGGCATTTACAGTTTCTTCCTAGTGAGAGTTCGGTTATGTTTGCGTAGATCTCCGCTGCAAGTGAAGCTCTTTCCACACTCCAGGCATTTAAAGGGTTTCTCCCCAGTGTGAATTCTTTGATGTGATTGTAGATTTACACTCTGAGCAAAGCTCTTTCCACACTCCAGGCATTTATAGGGTTTCTCCCCAGTGTGATTTCTTTGATGTGAATATAGTTCTGCATTTTGCACAAAGGTCTTTCCACACTCCTGGCATTCGTAAGGTTTCTCCCTTGTGTGAGTTCTTTGATGTGAACGTAGAATTTCATTCTGAACAAAGTACTTTCCACAGTTCAGGCATTTATAGGGATTCTTCCTGGTGTATCCTCCTTTGATGTGTACGTAGATATCCACTCAGAGTGAATCTCTTTCCACACTCCAGACATTCATGGGGTTTTTCTCCAGTGTGAATTCTGTTATGTTTACGTAGATCTCCTTTGTCCGGGAAGCTCTTTCCGCATTCCAGGCATTTAAAGGGTTTCTCCCCAGTGTGAGTTCTCTTCTGATGTGACCATAGAGCTCCACTCTGAGTGAAGCTCTTTCCGCATTCCAGGCACTTAAAGGGTTTCTCACCACTATGAGTTCTTTGATGTGACCGTAGATTGTGACTGAGAGTAAAGCTCTTTCCGCACTCCAGGCACTTAAAGGGTTTCTCCCCAGAGTGAGTTCTTTGATGTGACCGTAGATGTGAGCTGCTAGCAAAGCTCTTTCCACATTCCTGGCATTCATAAGGTTTCTCCCCAGAGTGAGTTCTTTGATGTTTATGTAAATTTTGACTCTGAGTGAATCTCTTTCCACACTCCAGACATTCATAGGGTTTCTCCCCAGTGTGTATTATGTGATGTCTTGATAGATCTCCACTTTGAGTAAAACTCTTTCCACACTGCGGACATTCATAGGGTTTCTCCCCAGTGTGAGTTCTTTGATGTGAACGTAAATGTGCACTGGAGATGAAACTCTTTCCACATTCCTGGCATTCATAAGATTTCTCCCCAGTGTGAGTTCTTTGATGTGACCGTAGATCTCCACTTTGAGTAAAACTCCTTCCACACTCTGGACATTCATAGGGTTTCTCCCCAGTGTGTGTTATGTGATGTCTTGATAGATCTCCACTTTGAGTAAAACTCTTTCCACATTCCAGGCATTTATAGGGTTTCTCCCCGGTGTGAGTTCTCTGATGTTTATGTAAATTCCCAATCTGAGTGAATCTCTTTCTACACTCTGGACATTCATAGGGTTTCTCGCCAGTGTGAGTTCTTTGATGTGATCGTAGAGCTCCACTTACAGTAAAACTCTTTCCACACTCCTGGCATGTATAGGGTTTCTTCCCAGTGTGAGTTCTCTGATGTGATTGTAGAGCTCCACTTTCAGTAAAACTCTTTCCACACTCCTGGCATGTATAGGGTTTCTCCCCAGTGTGAGTTCTCTGATGTGAATGGAAATTCCCAATATGACTGAATCTCTTTCTACACTCTGGACATTCATAGGGTTTCTCCCCAGTGTGAGTTCTTTGATGTGATCGTAGATGTCCACTTTGAGTAAAACTCTTTCCACATTCCTGGCATTCATAAGGTTTCTCCCCAGTGTGAGTTCTTTGATGTGACCATAGAGTTCTGCTCCTAGCAAAGCTCTTTCCGCATTCAGTACATTTATATGCTTCCTTCCCCATGTTTCCCTTTCTGAACTCTGAGTGAGGTGAAGAGTTCAGCCAGATCGGCACCTTCGGAGTATTTCTTCTTCCTATATGACTGGTTTCCTTAGTGCACTTTTGAACTGCAAATTCTTCAATATCCACTAGAGGTTGAATTGTTTCCCGTCATGACAAATGTGGCCCCAAAGAATGCTCCTTTCCCTGATGAAGAAAGGAGAAATGAAAGATAAGGAATGAAAGCCAAAACCTTGGATTCTCCCCCTATTATTTTCATTTTTACCCCGGTTTTTCTCTCCAGAAAGAGACTCAAATCGACTTGCATTAAAAGCATTTCAGTACAATGTAAAATCTACAAATATATATAAAAAATTAAACAGAATTAATTAGCATTGGTATTAATTAAAGTTTGTTTATTTATTACCATATTTATATATCGCCTTTCTCAGCCTGAAGGCAGCTCAAGGCGGTTTACACTCGGCACAATTTGATGCCCCCCAACATACCAATACAATTTATTTATTTATTTATTTATTTATTTATTCGATTTAGTAGACCGCTCTCTCCGGAGCCCAGAGCGGTTCACGGCATAAAACCAGATAAAAACACATAAAAACAGCATTATAAAACCAATTAAACCCCGCTCCCAACAATAAAATCCCAGCAGACGACAATAATGCAGGCGGCAAGACGCGGCAGGATGGCAGGTTATAGCAGGCATCAGTCGGAGACAAATGCCTGCCTAAACAAACACGTCTTTACGGACTTGCGAAATGCCATCAAACCCCGTAGAGCTCGCGTCTCCTCAGGCAGCGAGTTCCAGAGGCTCAGCGCGGCCACTGTGAACGCCCTCTGCCGCGTACTCGATAGCCTGTAGGTCTTGATACTAGGCACCTCCAGTAAGTTAAGCCCCTCTGAACGCAGTGATCTTCTGGGCACGTATGGGGTAAGCCGCTCCTTCAGGTACACTGGCCCCAAACCATATAAGGCCTTGAAAGTTAAGACTAACACCTTGACGACCCGGAATTCGATAGGAAGCCAGTGCAGTTCGCACAAGAGTGGAGTTACATGAGCAGATCTTGATGCTCCTGAGAGCAGACGTGCTGCTGCGTTCTGCACCAACTTGAGTTTCCGGATCGCCGACAAGGGTAGGCCAATGTACAGCGCATTACAGTAATCGAGCCTCGAGATGACCGTGGCTTGGATCACTGTGGCCAGGTCGCAGCGGGAGAGGTAAGGAGCCAGACGTTTTGGCTGTCGCAGGTGGTAAAACGCTGTCTTGCAGGCGCAGGCGATCTGCGCCTCCATAGACAGCTGGGGGTCCAGTCGGACCCCTAAGCTCTTAACTAGAGGCTGCGGTGCCACGCCATCAAACGTCGGCAACTGGGTCTCTACCCCCCCCGGCGGCCCAGCCACAAGATCTCCGTCTTCGCCAGGTTCACCTTCAACTTACTGGCTCGCAGCCATCCAGTTATGGCTTCTAGGCAAAGGTGGAAATTATTGGGTACAGATTCCACCCCGGGGTCCATCCTCAAAATGAGCTGCGTGTCATCAGCGTACTGATGGTACTCCAGCCCAAAACTCCGTACCAATTGGGCGAGCGGTCGCATATAGATGTTAGATAACAGCGGAGAAAGGATGGCCCCCTGAGGAACTCCACAATGTAAGGGGGAGCCCTCGGAGCCCACCCCTTCCCACTTCACTCGCTGTAGGCGGTTTTAGAGGAAGGAGGACAGCCAGTTGAGGGATGTCCCCCTCACCCCCGCCACCGCCAGGCGGTGTGTCAAAAGTTGGTAATTGACAGTATCAAACACTGCCGTGAGGTCCAATAACACGAGCAGCCCCGATCCGCCTCAGTCCAAGTGGCAACGGAGTAGGTCTGTGATGGAGACCAGGACGGTCTCTGTCCCATGGCCCGAACGGAAGCCGGACTGGAAGGGGTCTAGCCAGAAAATATTTTGCTTGTTTTGACCTATGAAGCCCGATACCGTTCTGGCCCAGCTTACTTGTTCAAATGCATCTCCCTCTACGTCCCGCCCCACAGTTTAAGATCATCCGGGGAGGCCCTGCTCTCGCTTCCGCCAGCATCACAAATATGTCTGACAGGGAAGAGAGACAGGGCTTTCTCGGCTGTGGCCCCCTGCCTGTGGAACGTGCTTCCCGCTGAGGCAAGATCGGCTTCTGTTCCTCCTGTCATTCAGGAAGAAATTGAAGTCATGGTTATGGGGCCAGACAGAGATGGCTTTTGTCAGGTTCCGATGCCCACGGCCTTGGTGAAGGCCGGCGGGATCCGGGATCTGACATAGACTAAACAAAGAACAGCTGGCCAGAATGGATGATGCAACCCTCACGAACATTGCCAGCCCAGGGGGTGATGTAACCTTATTGGACCTTGCGTGTCCGGGGGAAATGATGCAACCCTCATGAACATTACATGTGAAAGGGGAGGGGTTGTCACGGGGGTCTGAGGGTATAAAAGCTGTATGGTGGCACTTCTGGCTTTACAGGTGTTGTTCCTTCAATAAACTCAGTTGGATCTACCGGAGGACTCATTGAGAAATTAAAGTGACCTCACAGAAGCCAGAAGTCCTTTTCAGCTTTCCCAGGAACGGAGAGGCTGAGGATGGAGGAGGAAGCGCATTTGGTGATGTGGAACCTTACTCCAGAAGAAACCCGATGGACTACGTAATCTCGGGTAGGATTCCAGGAGGCCCAAGAAGAACCCAGAGAAGCGGCGGCTTGGTGTGCGTCGGCTCAGGTGGGCTCTCGAGGGGCCGGAGAGGGGCTCAGAGAAGCGGTGGCTTGGTGTGCGTCCGCTCAGGTGAGTTCCCGAGGGACTGGAGAGGGGCTCAGAGAAGCAGCGGCTTGGAGTGCGTCGGCTCAGGTGAGCTCCCAGGCGGCCCGAGAAGGTACGGCTCGGAATAAGAAGGGGGCGTCTTCCCAGGGAAGCAAGACTGCCGAACCACCTTCTCCAACAGAGCTAGAGGTGTTGCAGTGCCGGATGGAGGCCATGGAAACCACCTTTCGCCACATGTCCCGGGAAATGAACAAGCGGAAGCAGATGACGGAGGAGAGGGGCCAGTGACTTCACCTACTACACCTGGATGGGTGAAGAAAAGCCAGGCGCGGGGCGGCACAAGAAAGGGCGTCCAAGCCTTTCCACTGTATGGGGCCTGGAAGAGGATGCCAGCACCCGAGTCACCAGGCCTAAGAGACCCTTCAGCATGGGGTTTGGTATGGGAACCCTCCCAGAAGAGGACGAGTGGGAAAGTCATAAATCCCAAATTTCCAAGCACTCGTCGGGACGGCCAGCAATTTCGACTGGAATTGGGAGAGGCATCCGGCCGCTGGAGGGGCAACTCCCCCGAGGCGCCGGAAGGGATTGGCCGGATCGAGAGAGAGGAGCAGAAGTACCCTGGCGGGGCCCGGAACCTTGGGTCAGGCTGAGGAGAGAACCCTTAAGAGCAGAGTTTGAAGGGGAAGCCTGCAAGGTAGCATTCTTTGTGGCCACCATGAGAGACCACATGGAAGATTATGGATACTTGTACCCCAGCGAAGCAAGCCGAGTCAGAGCAGTGGGAGCTGCTTTCAAAGGTCGCACAGCAGAGTGGTATGTGCAGTGGCACGACCGGCAAGACCCCTGCCTGCGTACCGTGCGGGGCTTCCTGGGAGCAGTGCGGAACCGCTTCAGAGATCCCTTGGAACGGGTTAAAGCCAAAGAGGCGCTACGTAGCTTGTCGCAAGGGTCCCGTTCGGTGACGGAGTACTCGGAGGAGTTTATGAGTATGGCAGGTAAAGTGGCTGAATGGTCCCAAGCCACTTTACTAGAACTCTACAAGGACGGCCTGAGGAGACACATTCTGAAATGGTGCCTTCATAGAGATGATCCGGGGGACACTGACGGATGGATCGTATTGGCGGGGAACGTCGAGGGGATCCTAGTCCAGGTGCAACGAAGAAAGAACCAGTCGACGCTGACGGGGAGGTCCCGAATGGAGCCCAGGCAAGGTGTGCCGGAGGGGAGACCCCAGGTGGAGCCTAGGCGAGGCGTGACGGAGGGGAGGTCCAGAGCCGTGAGGAATCCTGGAAAGACCCTTTGCTTCATTTGCACGAAGCCGGGTCATTTGGCGGCCCAGTGTTGGCAGAAAAGGATGCCGGAGCCGCGACGTCCCACCATTGCCGGTGGGGCCAAGGGAGAGAAGGTTGAGCAGCCACCGGCCGGGGTGAGTCCAGGCCCCAAAAGCATCCATTGTTGTTTGGAACTATATCGCAAAGGGGACTACGAAGCCCACCAAGCTTTCATAGACTGTGGCTGTTCAGAGAACATTATGTCCCCCAGCCTTGTGAAAGACTTGGAGTGCGAGATCCAAACCTTGCCAGCTCCAGTACATTTTGCACAGCTAGATGGTACCCTCATGGGTGGGGGTCCGTTCCCCCTGAGCACCAAAGGGGTAAAAGGCCGGGTGGGGCCTTGGGACGGGACTATTGACTTTGTAGTAGCACCCGTAAGCGAACATGAAATTGTATTAGGCATGCCATGGTTAGAGCAAGCTAACCCCGAGATAAATTGGCGATCGGGTGTTGTTTCATGTAAACCAGGTACTACGGGTTGTGATCGCCCACTGGAAGGGGGAGACGAGGCTCAAGGGAAAGTAGCCAAGGCGGAAATCGCAATTCCGAGTGAATACCTCGATTACGCCGATGTGTTTAACCCAGTGTTGGCAGGATGCCTCCCACCGGTTAGAAATGTAGAATGCCGGGTGGAGATTAAGGAGGGAGCGGCATTACCTAAGCCAAAGATTTATCCCATGTCTCTGCGGGAAAAGGTGGCTCTCAGAGAGCAGATTGACGAAAACTTTAAAAAGGGTTTTATTGAAAGGTCCGAATCCCCAATTGCAGCGCCTGTACTTTTTCGAGAGAAAAAGGATGGAGGTTAAAGCTGTGCATAGATTACCGGGGCCTGAATGCGGTGAGCACTACTAACTGTTATCCCTTGCCCCTCATCAAGGACCTAATGGGTCAACTGGGGGGGGATTACTTCACCAAATTAGACCTGATTGATGCTTTTCATATGGTGCGGGTGAAGGACAGTGATAAGTGGAAGACAGCCTTCTCCTGCCCTCTGGGGTTATATCAATGGGCTGTCATGCCTTTCGGATTGGCAGGGGCTCCCGGTATATTTATGCAACTGATCAACGAAGTGTTGCATCCTTTGCAGTATCGAGGGGTCTATGTGTACCTAGATGATATTGTCATTGCTACTCAGACTAGAGCAGAACATGTCAAATTGGTGCGCGAGGTACTAGAGCGCTTGAGACAAGCCAAGTTATATGTGAAACTCAGTGCGAGTTTGGGAAGACCCAAATAGATTTCCTGGGATACCGGATTAACAGAGAGGGGGTGGCAATGGACCCGGCTAAAGTGGAAGACGTGTTAGGCTGGGAGGCCCCACAGACAAGGAGACAGCTCCAGGCTTTCCTGGGCCTTGCAAACTTTTACAGAGCATTCATTCAGAACTTCGCGGCCCTTACACTTCCACTTACCGAGTTACTTAAGACAAAGGGTAAAGGGGAGTCAAGGAAGGTTAGATCCCCGGGGGCTACTTTAGCATGGACAGAGGAATGTCAGGAGGCTTTCGAAAGATTAAAGCGGGCTTTCACGAGCAAGCCCCTTTTGTTACACCCAGATCCGGGGAAGGCTTTCGTAGTTCAGTGTGACGCTTCGGACTGGGCATATTGGGGAGAAGGGCATATGGGTGAGAAGGGAGAACTGAGACCATGCGCGTTCTTCTCCAAAAAATTCGGGGAGCAAGAACGTAAGTGGCCAGTCTGGGAGAAGGAAGCATACGCGGTGCGCTGCGCGCTGCAGACATGGCGTCACTTCCTGGAGGGGGCGGCCCACCCTTTTGAGGTTTTGAGCAACCATCAGAATTTGCAATACCTTAGAGCGCCACAGAAGTTATCCCCAAAACTGGTCCGGTGGGCGCAGTACTTTGCCAGATTTAACTTCACGCTCAAACACATAAAGGGGAAGGAGAATGTGGTAGCGGATGCACTCTCCCGCTACCCCGCAATAGGACCCAGTCTAGGAAATGTATTCACGAAAAGTCAATGGGGCATGGTAGTGCAGACGAGGGCGCAGGCTCGAGATCTCCAGGTTAAACAGGAAGTGAAACCAGGGGATTGGCAGAGTGAAATGCAAGCACACTACCAGGGGGACGAGTGGTTGGCCAGTCACCAGGAGGAATGCAAATTGCAAGACGGATTGTGGTATGCCCGATCCAGGCTTTATGTCCCTCAAGGGATGCGCAGAAAGTTGTTAGAGCAGGGGCATGACCACAAGACGGCAGGTCATTGGGGAGTTACCAAGACCACACTGGCCTTACGAAATAGGTACTGGTGGCTGGGGTTAAGGGCCGACATCCGAACATATGTGCAAGGGTGTGAAGCGTGTGCCAGGGGAAAAGTTCCCGCAGCGAAGCCACAGGGGTTGTTACAGGTAGTAGCAACACCAACCCGGCCCTGGACACACGTGAGCACCGATTTCGTAGGGGAACTACCAGCAAGCAGGGGTTACCGGTACATTTGGACTGTGTTGGACCTGTTTTCGAAAAAAAGCCCACTTTATCCCGTTAGCAAGGCTGCCTTCCGCCGAAAAGTTGGCCAAATTGTATATCCAACACATTTATCGCTTGCACGGGTGTCCTGAGCAGGTCATCAGCGATAGGGGGGTGCAATTCACGGCACAGTTCTGGGAAAGGTTCTTGAGTGCCCTGGGAGCGGAACGTGGGCTCACTTCTGCTTATCATCCTATGTGCAATGGCGGTGTAGCAAGAGCTCAGAAATCCCTAGGGAGCTATCTCCGCATCTATACGAATCAACAGCAGACTAATTGGGCCAACCTACTGCCTTACGCAGAGATGGCATACAACGGGTCTGTACACTCTTCTACAGGCAGGACCCCGTTCTCCATTGTCTACGGACAAGAAATGGTACCTCTGCCCCAACTCCCTAGGTGGAAGGAGGAGGACACTAGGGAGGAGTGGAGTTCAAGATCTCAGAAGGAATGGAGAGAAGTAACCGGTGCATTGGAAAAAGCACAGCGCACTTACAAGCGCTTTGGTGACAAAAGGAGGCAGGAAGGGGAGGTCTATAAAGAGGGCGATTTAGTTTGGTTATCAGCTCAGAATATTAAGTTGGGGCTTCCTTCCCGCAAACTGAGTCCAAAATATCTGGGGCCTTTTAGGGTGGCCCGCGCAGTAAATCAGGTCACGTATGAGTTGGTTTTACCGAAAGGGATGGGTAAAATCCACCCTACGTTTCATTGTAGTCTCCTGAAGAGGTACATTAGTCCGGTGGGACCGAAGGAGTAAACACCGTTTTGTCTCTACAGGGGGAGGACGAGGTGGAAGAGGAGATCCTGTCAGGTTCCGATGCCCGCGGCCTTGGTGAAGGCCGGCGGGATCCGGGATCTGACATAGACTAAACAAAGAACAGCTGGCCAGAATGGATGATGCAACCCTCACGAACATTGCCAGCCCAGGGGGGTGATGTAACCTTCTTGGACCTTGCGTGTCCGGGGGAAATGATGCAACCCTCATGAACATTACATGTGAAAGGGGAGGGGTTGTCACGGGGGTCTGAGGGTATAAAAGCTGTATGGTGGCGGGAGAAAAGCACTTCTGGCTTTACAGGTGTTGTTCCTTCAATAAACTCAGTTGGATCTACCGGAGGACTCCGCGTGTCTCATTGAGAAATTAAAGCGGCCTCACAGGCTTTTATAGCCTTAGATACAGAAAAGGCCTTTGATAATCTAAGTTGGGATTTTTTCAAAGGAATTTTTAGAGAATTGGACATTGGTTATCAATTTACAAATGCTATAGAGGCAATTTACAGTACACAGAAAGCGACGCTATGGATTAATGGGCAACCTTCAAAGGAGATAATAATAGAAAAAAGGGACTAGTCAAGGATGTCCCCTATCACCTCTCATTTATATCATGGCACTAGAGATATTGTTAAGAAACATAAGAGAAGATCAGTCTCTTCCAGCTACTAAAGTGGGGAAACAAATTTACAAATTTAGAGCATTTGCTGATGATCTGATATGCATTGTGAAAGAACCTAGGACAAACATAAAGAATTGGATATATAAAATAGAAGAATATGGAAATCTAGCCGGTTTGAAACTAAACAAGGATAAAACGGCGATATTAACGAAAAATATATCTAAGAAAAATCAACAAGAATTAAAAGAAAAAACAGGAATGCGAATAACTTCGAAGATCAAATATCTGGGAATACATATTACGGCGAAGAACTCCCAATTAATGAAAAATAATTATGAAGCAAAATGGAAGGAAATTCAGAAGGATTAAAAAATGGAATCAATTAAATTTATCTTTAATGGGAAGAATTGCTACTGTCAAAATGAATATTCTACCAAAACTGTTGTTTCTCTTCCAAAATCTCCCGATCGTAAGAAACAACAAGTTATTTAAGGAATGGAACAAAGAAATATTAAAATTCATATGAAAAGGGAAGAAGCCAAGAATTAAATATAATCACATGATCGACACGAAAAATAGAGGAGGGTTTGGCTTAATTACCAGACCTTAGGCGGTATTATGATGCCGCGGGCACAACCTGGATTAAAGACTGGATGTCATTGAGAAGAGAAAAAGTCCTAGCTTTGGAAGGCTTCGATTTAAGGGTAGGTTGGCATGCCTATCTATGGTCTGATCAGGAGAAAAAAGAGAAAAAAAAACAACAATCATTTTGTAAGAGCCTCCTTACTTAAGATATGGCAGAAGTACAAAGATAAACTGTTTATGAAAACACCAGTGTGGTTGTCTCTGCTTGAAGCGGGACAAAGAAGATTACTTGGATGGACCTCTTGGCCAACATATAGGGAAGTATTAAGAAAAAGGTGGATTCTGCCTTAAGACAAAGGAGGAGATAAATATTCAGCTCAAATCATTCTTCTGGTTTCAACACATACAAATTAATAAAGAATATTTGAATAAAGACAAAATAAGAGGTTTTGCAGAAAAGGATGAAAACATAAAAATGGAAAGGAAAAATATAACGAAACATTTATAACAGACTCCTGGAGTGGGCAACAGAAAAGGAGACAGAAAAAGAATGTACGATAACGTTAGTAAATTAATATTGTGTGTGTGTGAATTCACGATGTTACATTGTCATGTTCTTTTTTAAAAACACCACACAAACATTATGCATTTGTGTATATATAGTTATCAAATCTCTAAAATACTAGGCGACCAACCACTTCTATTCTAATTAAAGAGTAGCGATAGGTCAGTTATCTAAAGCTTCTTGAATACTGAGAGTATCAATACTACAAAATGTACCTATGTACTTTTCATACGATTTTCGTCAACAAATCCCGAGGTTGTCCTCTCCCTTTGCGCCTTTATACACACCGTGAAGAGGTTCCATTCTTCTACAAGTTTATGTGTACGCGTTTGTATTTGTTTGTTGTAGAGCTAAAGTTAGTTTGTCCATTTTGGCCATTTCAAAAACTTTTGTAGTCCAATCTTCTGGTTTTGGTATGTTTTGTGTTTCAAAGTCTGTTTGTCTAGTGATCCCAGTAGAAAGAATTCGCCCCCGTCTATCATGGCAAGATCATGACCAGATATGTGGATGGTACAAAACTGGCGGGGCTCCTTCTTATCTCCGAAGGGGGTGTGCCTGCCTATCGGGGTGAGGCGGCTCCTCTGCTCTCGTGATGCAGGGGCAATAATTGGGTTCTGAACATCAACAAGACCACGGAGCTCATAGTGGACTACAGAAAGGACAGACCGGAAATCCAGTCCTTGGTCATAAACAGGGACCAAGTGGAGCAGGTGGCCAGTTGCAAGTTTCTGGGTGTCACTGTGAAGGAGGATCCGGCCTGGTTTGGTAGCTGCACAGTGGCAGATAGGAAGGCACCCTGAAGGGTCACCAATTCTGCACAGAGACTCATGGTTTGCCCTCTTTCTCCCTCTTTGGAAGAACATTATAAGTCCCGTAGCCTTAAGAAAGCTCAAAGCATTCTTGGAAATCATCTCCCCCAGCGTATTCTTTTTTTAAAAAAAACTATTGCCATCTGGCAGACGGTACAGGGTGACAAAAACAAGGATAAACCAACTGAGGGACAAAGCTGTAAGTACGAGGGTTGAATGAAAAGTAATGCCTCCACCTTCGTTACTTGGGTTTGGATGAGAATATTTAAATAATTCAAACGCAGAAATAATCCTTAGATTGTGCTCTTTAATTACCACTATTCACTATTCCACATAATCACCAGACAATTGGATACATTTCTGCTAACGATTAACAAGATTTTTGAAGCCGCCATGGAAGAAGTCGGCACTCTGTTTCCGCAACCAGCGTCACACAGTTCTCTCAACGTCTTCATCAGAAGCATAATGATGTCCCCGCAGATCTTCTTTCATTATTGGTGTTGCACTCCAGACAGAAGTATCTCCCTAGTTCACACACACACACACACACAGACAGCCTTTGAATAATAGTCTTTTATTGAAACACAGTATAGTGTCCAACAAAAGGTAAAAGGATAAAATATAAGATAAATCTAAGGTAAGCACACAGTTCAAAATTCCAAGATCCAAAAGGTAAAGGTTAAAAGCTTGATACTAGATTCTAGAACATTTCAATGCAGCAGTAGAACAATCCATGAAAAACAAGGCCAAGGCACAGGAACTATAGACAAGGAAATCAGATGTGATGCCTTTTCTAAACGAAGCCTGGAAACTGAGGCCTGAATCTTTCTTACAAGCTTAAGTAAGGGAAAATCACTTTCACTTTGTATCTCCATGCTGCAACCTGCAGCTGCACCTAACATCCTGAGAAGCTTGTCTTCGCTCCCTAATGTTGGCCTTACGATCAAACGACAATTCAGCTTCTCTTTGGTCATTAAAATTTTCAGCTGCAGTCTTATCTCTGTCAAGGCCTTCTGAATCCTTAACGAAGGAATGTTTATCTAACAGTGCCCTGGGAACTAAACTGTTCTCAGGAGCAGAAGCCTCATCTGAAACTTCCCTTTGCACATCAGTATGCTCACTGTCAATCCTAGCATCCCCATCATGCACATGAACACCAATCCCATCATTCCCATCATGCACATGAAGACCAGGCTGGAGCACCACAACTGGGAACAGATGGAAGTCAGACAGTGTGAAATCTGGACTGTATGGAGGATGCTGTACAGTGGTGAGATCCAGTCTCTGAAGGTCTGCTATGGTGGCATGTGAAGTGTGTGGTCACAGGACATCCAACTCTTCGTTTGTCACGCAAGTCAGATGTTCCCACCTCAACATATTTAAACTTATTCGCCCAACGACGCCACATACCAGTACTGGCTTCCGTTGAGGAGTTACCAAGGTGGAGGCATTACTTTTCGTCCAACCCTCGTATATGGAACTCCATGGTTTCGCATTGATATGGTATTTGCTCACTGAATCGTGGGTTCTTTCATTTATTCCTCAATTGTAAAATCTTTCAGGAAAAAAAATCCCAATTTGCGGGGGGGTTTCGGTCTGTAGTAGTTGGCTCTATTGGTCCTCCGATTTTTGTAGATCCCTTTTTGGAGTGGGAGATATTGGCGCTAGCTTTAGTTTTGGTCAGTATGGTGTGGCGTTAAGAGTCGCTGTGAGATTCTTTTCTGCTATCTCTATCCTCTCTAGACAGATTTAACCTCTCTTCCTGCCCTTGAGCCATCAGGACGTGAGAGGAAATCTACCCCTAGGAAGTAAAATCGCTCTTGCAAGAGTTATAATGGGAAAGGCCTCATTTCCATGGCAACCACAAATTCTCAAAATTCAATTGTGATAGGCTTTCTCACCACTGTGAGTTCTTTTTGATGTGAATGCAAATTTCCACTCAAAGCAAAGTTCTTTCCGCAGTCCAGGCAAAGTTCTTTTTACGCTCCAGGCATTTAAATGGTTTATCACCAGTGTGAATTCTCTGATGGAAATGAAGGCTCCCATTTTGTGAGAATCTCTTTCCACATTACAGGCATTTAAAGGGTTTCTCCCCAGTGTGTGTTCTGTGATGTTTTGATAGACCTCCACTCTGAGCGAATCTCTTTAAATACCGAGCAAAGCTCCATGGCATTTAAAGGGTTTCTCACCAATGTGAATTCCCAATCTGATGTAAATACAAATTTCCACTCAGAGCAAAGCTCTTTCCGCATTCCAGGCATTTGAAGGGTTTCTCACCACTGTGAGTTCTCTTCTGATGTGAATGCAAATGCCCAATCTGGGTGAATTTCTTTCCACACTCCGGACATTCATAGGGTTTCTCCCCAGTGTGTGTTCTGTGATGTTTTGATAGATTTCCACTCTGAGCAAATCTCTTTCCACACTCTGGACATTCATAGGGTTTCTCCCCAGTGTGTGTTCTGTGATGTTTTGATAGACCTCCACTTTGAGAAAAACTCTTTCCGCACTCCAGGCATTTAAAGGGTTTCTCACCAATGTGAGTTCTCTTCTGATGTAAATACAAATTTCCACTCAGAGCAAAGCTCTTTCCGCATTCCAGGCATTTAAAGGGTTTCTCACCACTGTGACTTCTCTTCTGATGTGAATGCAAATGCCCAATCTGGGTGAATTTCTTTCTACACTCTGGACATTCATAGGGTTTCTCCCCAGTGTGAGTTCTTTGATGTGACTGTTTCCAGAGCTCTTTCCGTGACTGTGACTTCTCTTCTGATGTGAATGCTCTTTCTTTCACAACATTCCTCCCCAGGCATTGATGTGACTGTAGACTAAGGTTTTTCTCATTCACTGTGAGTTCTCTGATGAGAATGTAAATTCCCAATCTGGGTGAATTTCTTTCCACACTCTGGACATTCATAGGGTTTCTCCCCAGTGTGAGTTCTTTGATGTGATTGTAGATGTCCACTTTGAGTAAAACTCTTTCCACATTCTGGGCATTCATAAGGTTTCTCCCCAGTGTGAGTTCTTTGATGTAAATATAGACTTTGACTGTGAGTAAAACTCTTTCCACATTCCTGACATTCATAAGGTTTCTCCCCAGTGTGAGTTCTTTGATGTGACCGTAGATTTCCACTCCTAGCAAAGCTCTTTCCGCATTCAGTACATTTATATGCTTCCTTCTCCATGTTTCCCTTTCTGAACTCTGAGTGAGGTGAAGACTTCAGCCAGATCGACACCTTCGGAGTATTTCTTCTTCCTATATGACTGGTTTCCTTACTTCACTTTTGAATTCCGAAATTCTTCAATATCTGCTAGAGGTTGAATTGTTTCCCGTCATGACAAATGTGGCCCCAAAGAATGCTCCTTTCCCTGGTGAAGAAAGAAGAAATGAAAGATAAGGGATCAATGCCAAAAAGTTCTGCGCGTGCCTGGCTAAGAGGAAGCAACTCTGTTCCAGTCTCTCTGGAGAAAGAATGGAAACAAAACTCCAGAGCCCGAGCTAAGTGCTAATTTTCCAAGCAGTTAAAAGATAACCCTCCATAAGAGCCCCCTCCAGCTGTTGAACTCTCCTTCTTTAGTATAAATATTGGGGGAAAGAGACTTTATCAAGTAAACATAAAAACTGGGAAGTCAGCCAAAATGGCATCCAAGCGGGAGCTGCAAAAAGTTCAACAAACGATTACAGACCTATCTGACTCTTTGAATTCAAAAGTTGACATGGTATTGAAACAAATGATGATAATTCAACAAGATAACAAAATAATTTAAAAGAAACTTAAACAGACTGAGAAAAAGGCATGTCAGAACCAGGAAGAAATTGCAGCTTTAAAACTTAAAGTTGCTGACCTTTCGGATCAGCAGAGAAGAAGGAATTTAAGATTGTCTGGCTTCCCAGAACAGATACCTGCAGAAAACCTAGAAGTGGAATTAATTGCATGGTTTCAAGGATTAGGCTTGGAAATAACACAATCTCAAATCGAAAGAGTCCACAGAGCTTTTCGCCAAGCAAGAAGGGGGGGGGGGGCGTTAAAGATATCCTAATAGCCTTTACTCCAGGACGCAAAAAACAGGAAGTGCTCAATCATCTTAGAAAAAACAGAGATTTATTATACAAAGGGGAAAAAATAATTCCAAAACAAGATTTGTCTCCTGAATCTCTGAAGATAAAAGCTCTTCTAAAAATATATACAGATAGATTGTCTGCTCACAGAATAATTTTTTCCTGGTGTTGCCAATGGCCATTTTGGTCTATAAAGACAAGAGAAAATATATTGCAAGAACTCCAGATCAAGCCCAGAAAATGCTGGAAAAATTGGGTATCCCTTCAACACCAGAAACAGAGGCCTAATTCCCCCCGGGGTCAAACATGGGGGAAAGTAAGGGTGAAAGTAACCTGTAATTTTTTTCTCTCTCTTCCTCTTCATGACCTTCATTAGAGAAGTAGTTATTTTTGGAAAGTTGTTTTTTAAAAGTGGTTTTCGGAACATTATTGGAAAATGGTTGTAGAGTCGATCGGATGTTAAATTTCTATTTGATAATTTACATGTATGGAGGGAAGGGGGTTGAAGGTGGGGTTATACATAGCGTAATAAACTATGAAGGCCTGGAATAATTAAAGTAAAAAAATAAACAGGAGATGGAACAGGGGGCGCAGTGCTGCAAGGAATCTCAAATGAAAGGAAATATACATTTCCTTACAATAACACTTGAGGAGGGGGGAGGGGTAACCACAGTCATAAAGGAAGGGATAATAGCAGATGAGGAGCCACATATAGACAAAGATAATGGGTGACAAGTTGAAATGGTGTTTTTTTTAATACAAATGGCATGGCTTCGGATTTGAAACGGTCAAGAATAGTGCAATTAGTAAGGAAATTGCAATGCAATGTCCTCTGTTTACTCTACAGGAAACCCACAAACATGAAAAAGATAATAAACAACTATTGCGTAGCGGGTCGGTCAGCCTACCGCCAATGTCCAGAGTCCAAAAATTTAATACACCAGACCAGTGAGTGCAAAACAGAAAACAAACTTTACTCTATACTTGCAGAGAAATAAAAATAATACTGTTGGCTCTCAAAGTGAACAATGCAATATAATTACACAGTCATTGTAACAGAACAGGAAACAGAGTATCTTTGTCTGTAGTTGTGCTATTAAATCATAGCAATGTTCATAATGCTCACAAAAAGACCCATGCTTTGTCAATGGGTCTCCTCAGAGAAAATAAGGCTTCTCCAGCTTCTTTAGCTTGAATTCAGCAACACAGCATCAGCATCATGTAACTTACTTATTCACCACCACACCATAGAAAGAAAATAGTACAAACAGTTATAGGCTCTTGGGTGTGGTACAAGGTTGCTGATTATCTATTAAACCAGGTGCATAGGATAATCACATATAACAGAGTTTCTTTATTCACACATACATTGGTCCTGCAAGGACTTATCGTAATAACAACTAATAAATATACCAGGTTGGTCAGTGATAGCAGAAGCGAGGGGTACAAATAAAGCCAGAGGGGTAGCAATTGCAATGAGAAATTCATTAAATTTGGAAATATTGGAAACAACAATTGATAAGGAAGGGAGATATATCATCCTAATATGTAAAATAAATGGTAAGAAATACACAACAGGAAATGTTTATGGCCCAAATAAAGGACAAAAGAAAGACTTTAGAAAGTGGTTTAAGAAAGTACAAGAACTGTATCAAGGGGAGCTAATAGTTGGTGGGGACTTTAATAAGGACCTCAGAAATAATAAAAATCTTTTGAAAGATTGGAATTTGGAGGATGTATTTGATACAAACTCTATAAATCAAAAGCCAACATACTTTTCTCATAGGCATAGATGTTTCACATGAATAGGCTATATATTAATAAAAAAGACCAACAGGTTCAGAATTTTAAATACAGATACTCAACCGATCTGGATTTCAGATCATGCGCCGATTACTGTGGAGTTAAAGTTAGAGGAACCAAAGGAAACAGCGGTAATAAAAATGTGGAGATATAAAAATTGGATAATAAAGTCTGGAAAACTCAAGAAAGAATTATCACAAGAGATAAAAAAATATTTTAAGGAAAATAGGGCCTCAGCAAGTATAGAAACAGTTTGGGATGCAGCAAAAGCTGTTATTAGGGGGCTATTGCATAGCAAACGAAGGGGTAGTAAAGAAACGGAAAAATAAAGAAAGGGAAACATTGGTTAAAGAAATAGAAGAAACACAAAAACTATTGCAAAGTAAATTCCAAGTCCAGATGAAAGTAAAGCTGGAAAAATTAAAGGAACAATTAGAAGAACTGGATAATTTGGACCTATGGAAAAAAGAAATATTTTTTAAAAATAATTTTCAAAGACAAAATACAAATTCAATGAAAGAATTGGCTGATTATCTGAAAAAAGAAAAAGAAAAACAAAAAGTTGCCCAGTTAAAAAATAAATATAATAAAAAGGTAAATTCAAGTAAAGAAATAAGAGAAGTATTTGAAGATTTCTATCAAGACTTATTTAAAAAACAAATACATGGAGAAAGGTTCAATGAAAATTTCTGCGGCAAGTTAGTACACAGAGAAGACAATAGAAAACTTGCCGCAGAAATAACATATCAAGAAATAGAACAGGTGATTGACGCATTGAAAAATGGAAAATCCCCGGGTTGTGATGGTTACACGTCAGGGTTTTACAAAGAAACAAAAAATAATAATAATTCTAGAATAAAAGAATGTATTTAATAGTATAATGACAGGAGGTAATCCTCCAGATACATGGAGAGAATCCGAGATAACAACATTCAGAAAGAGTGGGAAAGATCCAGAAGATCCCAATTCATATAGGCCTTTAGAAGGCTAAATAATCCTGATTTAGCCTTCTAAATCAGGATTATAAAATATTCATGAAAATATTAGTCAACAGAATAGAAGGGATTATAACTAAAATAGTGAAGGACGATATAAAAGGTAGAAACATCGCACACCCTATAAGAGATAGGCGCCGGAGCATTGAGTCCAGCAGGAGGGAATGGCACCGAAGCCTAGAGCGCCACAGGAGCGCGGAGCCCCGTAGCACAGACTGGCACAGAAACCTAGAGCGGCGTAGGTTTCACCAAGGAATTAAGTATAGGATCCGTGGGAACGGATCCTCAGTTGCTCGGCCACTTCTGATTAGAAGGGAGTGAAGCGAGTGAAGATCCTCGGAGCCAGGACTGGGCTCGGGAGACCAAGAAGATTTTGGGCCTTTGATTCCATGAACTTTGCCTTGTTTTGATTTGCCACGGACCAAGTCTGTTTTGCTCCGCATTGTTTTGCGGAGCTTCTGCCAAGCCTTTGCCAAGCTATTTACCTTTGGATTTACTACAGACTCGTTACTTTGGATTGTACTTTTGATACTTTTTATGGACAATTTACCTTTTCACCTGTTTACATTTATTCAATAAATAGTTAGCTAATTACCGTCTGTGTGTGTGTGTGTGATTAAGGGGCTGGGCCGAGTCCCTGCATTGTGACATATATGAAGACCCGATAGGACCCCCGAAAATAAAATGATAAGAAAAATGGTAAAAAGGAACTAAAAGAAGTGACTACTTTTATAGAATATATATAGAGAACTGTACCAGACATTCAAGATCAAAACCAGTGAATAATGAGGATGGAAGTCAAGGGGGGACAGGACGGGACTTTTTAACTGTTTTATGATGTCACAATTTATGTGTTTTAACTGGTTGTGCTTGCGTGCTGTAAACCACTCTGAGCTTCGGATAGGGCGGTCTATCAAGCTGAAACAATAAATAAATAATATACAATATACCCCCTTTCTATCTTTTTTCTCACTACCCCTATTCTATATTTCCCTCCCAAGATTCCCTATTTGACCATTACCCTCAACACTCCCTAGCTCATTCTGATGGACGCTGGGGCGGAATCTGTACCTGATAATTTACAACTCTGCCTAGAAGCCGTAACTGGATGGCTGCGAGCCAGTAAGTTGAAGGTGAACCCGGCGAACACAGAGATCTTGTGGCTGGGCCTCGGGGGAGGGGAATCCAGCTGCCGACGTTTGATGGTGTGGCGCTATGCCCGCAATCTTCAGTCAAGAGCCTTGGGGTCCGGCTGGATTCCCAGCTGTCTATGGAGGCGCAAATTGCTTGTGCCTGCAAGACAGGCTTCTACCATCTGCGGCAAGCAAAATGTCTGGCTCCCTACCTCTCCCGCTGCGACCTGGCCACGGTGATCCAAGCCACGGTCATCTCGAGACTCGATTACTGTAACGCGCTGGCCTACCTTTGTCGGCAATCCGGAAACTTAAACTGGTGCAGAACGCGGCAGCACGCCTGCTGCTGGGGGCTACTAGAACAGCCCACATAACACCTCTCCTGCGCGAACTGCATTGGTTATCAATTGAGTTCCGGGTCTCCTTCAAAGTGTTAGTTTTGACTTTCAAGGCCTTACATGGTTTGGGGCCAGTGTACTTGAGGGAGCGGCTTACCCCATATGTACCCAGAAGATCACTGCGTTCAGAGGGTCTTAACATGCTTGAGGTCCCAAGTTTGAAGCTCTGCAGGCTTTCCAGCACACGGCAGAGGGCGTTTTCTGTGACCGCTCCGGTTTTGTGGAACTTGCTCCCAGCCGAGATGCAGCCCTGCGAGACCTGATGGCCTTCCACAGGTCTTGCAAGACCTGGTTGTTCAGGCAGGCCTTTGGCGCCTGACCGGCGCCTGAACTGACAACCTCCTATCTAGCTGTGCTGCCTCTGCTCTTTGTACGAGTCAGCTTGTTCTGACCCGCTGTGATCGATGTATGACTGGTTAGGATAGTTTTCTAGTGTTTTTATGATGTTTTATGATGTTTTAATCTTTTATGTGCTTTTATATGTTGGAAACTGCCCTGAGCCTCCGGAAGGGCAGTTAAGCAAGTCGAAATAATAAATAAATAATATACCCCGTTTCAATCCTTCCCATATTCCTAAGTTATCCTATCCCAAATCCTTTTCCTTTCTTATATTCATTTGATTTAAAACTGTCAATACAAATCTTTTTTTTAAACACACACACAAAACAACCGTTCAATGCGAAGGCTTCCCTCCAAAATGGAACTGTAGAGGAGAGTCTACTGAACAAAAGCCAGTACCTGCCGCATACCAGGACTGCCATCGGTTGAGGCGTTACGAAGGTGGAGGCATTACTTTTCATTCAACCCTTGTATGGGGTGGGAATGCGACGGAGCACAAGATTTTTATAATAAGGTAAAGAAGGAAATAGAAGAATTAATAGGATATAATTTGTTTTGAATCAAAAAATATTTTTTCACCCAGAAATTAGACAAGAAAGAAAACATCAAAGCTTGGGGGGAAATGATAAAATATATGATAGTTGCCGCCCAATCAACCATGGCCTTGCGGTGGAAAGACCATGTAAAGTGGGAAGTTAAAAATGGTATGGTTACCAGGCAGATTGTATGCTTCAATCCCTGCAGATTTCCAATTTCCTATTCTTGGATGGCAACTCCCAGCAATTCTCCAGATAAACAGATTGGATAGAGATAGGTAGGTAGATCGATCAGGAGGGCCGGCTGGGAGTTGCAGTCAGGAATAGGTAAGAAAAAGGGAAATTTATTTATTTATTTGTCACGTTTCTATACCGCCCCTCTCAGCCCGAAGGCGACTCGGGACGGTTTACACAGGCAGTCTCAAAGGGAAGGGGAAGAAAAGGGGGAAGGGAAAGGAAGAGAAGGAAGGAGAGAAAGAAAGAAAGAAAGAAAGGGGGAGGAAGGGAAGGAAGGAAGGAGGAGAGAGAGAGAGAGAGAGAGAGAGAGAGAGAGAGAGAGAAAGGGAAGGTTGGCCACAGCAATGCATGGTGGGTATAGCTAGTGATTGTATAAGTAAGGAAGGAAGGGAGGGTAGAAGGGAGGGAGGGGAGAAGGAAGGAGCCCTTCAAGCCTGCCTCTAAGAAGAGGGAAGGTGAGGGAGGCAGGAAGGGGAAGAAAGGGCACCGAGGAGAGCAGAAGGAGTGCTGGCCGGGCCGCCTTGGGCATTTCAGGGGGGTGCCTGTGTCTGTGTGTGCCTCCCCTCTTTCCTCCTGGAACCGCATGGAAGGCCCCTTTACCACCGCCAGTCAGCCAGCCCCAATAGGGTTGCCACTTTTTGATATAAGAAATAAGGGACAGTTACCTAAAATTACGGGATTTTTCGCAAAAGGGACACGTCATAAAAACTTGAATATCAAACCTTAGGTATAGTAATACTAACAGCATAAGATCATGATTTAAATTCATTGCACCCTCTTAACAGTACATAGTATCTTTTGTCATACCTAATGCATTGTATTGTATGTACTACATACACTACTACTACTAATAATAACAGTTATTCCTTCAGGCAATGAAATTGATAGGTTGATGTAAGTAAGCATCTGAATTGTAAATGTTTGCCTGATAGGCAGAGAGGGACAAAGATTTCCCCCTTTTTGTTAAAATAGATTTTCTGTTCAGGATGCGCCCCCGGTCCCCCCAGGCTTGTGGTTTAGTAGTGGGAACAGGGAAATCTAGGCAGTGTGTCACGAGAGAAATGGATTGGCCTTATTTTGCTTGGGGCAGTGAAGTCCAGTAACTGACTCCATTATGGGCTGCGTCTTTACTCAGGGAGGGGTCAGGGCCATTGTGGCCTCTTCGGGATCCAAGTCAAGCTTAGAAGACTCTTCACCTGCCGTTGCCTTCCATCAGGGATCAGAGAGAAGCCGGGGACACTTCTGCCCAGGACTGAGCTCTGCTTGGCTGCTTCGTCTCCAGGTGTCCTCAGGTTGAGAACCCCCTGGAACTTCCTTCTGGGAGGAATAAAAATGCCCCCCCCCCCTCCCAATGCACCCTCCTCTTTTACAAATGTGGCCTTTTGGGAGGAGGAGGAGGGCACTTTAGGAAATATGCCATTGGAAAGCAGGCTGTCCTGCCTGTACTTCATGGCCATGATGGGACAGGAAAGAACAACCCACAGCCCAGGCACGTCCAATGTGTAATGGTGCTGACTCGGTTAGATGTTTTACTGTTGATCATGATTGAAAAATGTATCTGTTTATTGATTACTTCTTTTATGTTTTTATCTTGTTATTTAATTTTATTTGATTAGTACAGTGCCAAGTTTGTATTAAGTTTTATTGCTGTAACGTTTTGCTCTATGCCTGGCACTGGACGTTTGCCTTTGTATGTGGAAACCGCCCTGAGTCTCCCTGGGAAGGGAGGGCGGTCTAAAAAGAAAAGTTTATTATTATTATTATTAAAAAACAGGCTTGGCTATTGTACGAAGGAAGTGGAAGACGAAATTTGTCCTTTTTGCTTTTTATGAAATAAAAGAGTTGGGGAAGGGTCCCTCCAAAAAGAAAATAAAGAGGAGCAGCTGCAGCAATAAAGAAATAAATGAATAAATAAGAGAGTAGGTTTACACATGGTGTAGAAAAACCTTCCTGTCTCCATAGCACACTATGAGGATACTAAAATAGGTCTGCTAGATAGATTGCGTCTTGTCTTATATACGGACAATGTGTTTAATGATTATTATTATGATGTATTATTTCAGGATTTTACCCCGCTCTTCTCAACCCCCGAGGGAGGGGGGACTCAGAGCGGCTTACAGTAAGGCACAATTCGATGCCCACACAGTAACAATATAAAACCCCAGAACCCTTCAACAATTAAAATACATTAAAATACAATTACATTAGCATCATACGCATTCATTCCAGATTAAAACAGTGTTCTGTCCCTAAAAGCATTGGCCCTATTCACCCACTTTCCATTAAAATCCCATCTAAAATGCTGCCTTGTGCTGGTGTGCAAACGCCTGGTCCCACAGCCAGGATTTCACTTTTTTCCTGAATGCCATTTGAATGCATCAAAAATGATGCGTACATGTTATATGGCTTTCTCTCAGCATAAATAGGTACATACTTTTCATTATAATTTAATATTCTACGTGTATGAACTTTGAATATCCTGTGCATCAAATATAAAAAAAACACTTGTGAAATACTGACCCTTCTGTGTAGATACGCATGGTGCTCTATAAGTATGATCTATATATATAAAGGAAGAGTTGTCATGGAAAGACCGCCCCAAACAGAGAAACCTTACAACGCAGAGACACCAAACTTGCCAACAGAAATAGGCCTCAGACAAGGTACGTTTGTAGCAAAGAAACTTTACCCCCAAAACCTAAAAGGCCCCCAAAACAACGAGTAAAAAAACCCCTACATTTCCCAGCATCCTCCGGGGCTGCCAACGACTCTCCCAGCCTCTACATTCTGACAACATGATTGGCTGCCAATAACGGATTGCATAACTCCTGTACTGGCCAGCCAACATGAACATTCCGACCCATAATAAACTGTCAGAGGAGGATAAGGCAAAGGGCTGAGGTACAAAATTTACACCCCTACAAATCACAGACCACGCCCAAAATTGACAGTAAGGCTTCATTAACTTAATTTCCCTGACTAGGCCTCACTTAATGGAATGCTGTTTACGCTCTGAATTGACAGTAAGGCTTCATTAACTTGCTGTTCCTGACTAGGCCTCAGCTCAATGGACATTGTGTATGGCCTGAATTGACAGTAAGGCTTCATTAACTTGCTGTTCCTGACTAGGCCTCAGCTCATGGGACATTGTGTATGGCCTGAATTGTCAGTAAGGCTTCATTAACTTGCTGTTCCTGACTAGGCCTCAGCTCATGGGACATTGTGTATGGCCTGAATTTACAGTAACCTACCTTGGCACACAGAGCCCCTATGACCCACGCTACATTCTACTGCAGTTTGGAGGAGGGTGGACCATGGATTATGGGACTTGAAGTACCTCCATGGATAATGGGATTTGTAGTACTTCAAAACCCATCATTCCCCACAGACCACTGTGTCCAAGAACGAAGACCGATAAAGACCAAACTTGGCAAACAATGCACCCCATGACCCACACTCCATCCGACTGCAGTTCAGAGGAAGACACACCATGGATAATGGGATTTCAAGTACCTCCACTCACTTCCAAAGTACCCCACCCACACACGCATCAACCTCTACATCAACACAGCAGACGGAAAGACAAAAAACATTGCATATCCACAAGCTATGCAGAACGCCAGCAACACCACACACCAACAACTCCACAGGACTCCAACATCCCACCCACCAGAACAACCCACAACAACACAGCCATGGCCCCAACAACACCATAAGTAACATCAATTCCAACCCTTACATACTCAGACTTTCTCGCATCTCCTAAATAGGGCACAGCAATGCGTGCCATGTACAGCTAGTGTAATATAATTGCGAAATGCAATGGCTGTCACGGTGGCGTCTCTCCAACTGCTTCAGTCTAGGTCAGTGTTTCTCAACCTGGGGGTCGGGACCCCCAGGGGGGTTGCGAGAGGGTTTCAGAGGGGTCGCCAAAGACCATCAGAAAACATATATTTCTGATGGTCTTAGGTAGCTCTTTGGCAGAGAAGGATGAAGATCTCTCTGCTTGTCCTTCTCTTTCTTTTTGGAAACAGACCGCGAATTCTCCCACCTAAGGCTCTCCTCTGCGGTGATTGGCAGACCCCCCAGCCAAGGGGAGGGCTGTTCCTGAGACTCCAAGGGGGGAGGGGAGAGCAGGTATGCTTGGCGCATGGCAGCATTATGCGCATGTGTGGGTGAGGGAGAGAGTGTGAGGTGGGATGGAGACTTACGACAGCTAGTACCTTCAAGGCATGAGGGTTCTGTGTAGGAAGTTTGACCCAATTCTGTCATTGGTGGGGTGCAAGGGGCTCTTTGATTGTAGGTGAACTATAAATCCCAACAACTACAACTCCCAAATGTCAAGATCTATTTTCCCCAAACCCCACCAGTGTTCACATTTGGGTATATTGAGGATTAGTGTCAAGTGTGGCCCAGATCCATCATTGCTGAGTCTATAGTGCTCTCAATGTAGGTGGACTACAACTCCCAAACTCAAGGTCAATGCCCACCAAAAACTTCCAGTATTTGCTGTTGGTCATGGGAGTTTTTTGTGCCAAGTTTGGTTAGAACATAAGAACATAAGAAGAGCCATGCTGAATCGGACCTCAGCCCATCTAGTCCAGCATTCTGTATCACACAGTGGCCCACCAGTTGTACACGGGGATCTCGAGCAGAAAGGAGGGCAAAACCCTAACCTGCTCCCGACCCCCCACAACCAGTACCCAGGGAAATCCTGCCTACCTCAACCAACTCCGAGGTGGCACTTGAATGTCCTTTTCAGTAACTACCGATACACTTGGTATCCATGAATCTGTCTAATCCTGCCTTGAAGTTGTTCAGGCTGACAGCTGTCACAACCTCTTCTGGAAGTGAGTTCCATAACCCAATGACCCTCTGGGTGAAGAAATATTTCCCTTTATTAGTCCTAACTTTCCTACCTTGGAGCTTCAGGGAGTGCCCTCTAGTCCTAGTGTTTTGTGACAAAGAAAATAATTTTTCTTTATTCACCTTTTCTATCCCATGCATGATTTTATACACTTCGATCAAGTCACCTCTTAAACGCCGTCTTTCAAGGCTGAAAAGACCAAGGCGTTGCAGCCTGATTTCATAAGGGAGCCGCTCCATCCCTTGGATCATTCTTGTTGCCCTTTTCTGTACCTTTTCCAGTTCCGTTATATCCTTCTTAAGGTGCGGAGACCAGAATTGTACACAGTACTCCAAATGTGGCCTTACCATCGATTTGTAGAGAGGTAATACAACATTTGCTGACCTATTTTCGATTCCCTTCCTGATCATGCCAAGCATAGAATTTGCTTTTTTCACTGGGTTGACATCTTCATTGAGCTGTCCACCAAGACCCCAAGATCCCTTTCCTGGTTTGTCTCAGAAAGCTTTGACCCCATCAATTGGTAGGTGTAGTTGGGGTTCTTTGCCCCGATGTGCATGACTTTACACTTGTTTAGGTTAAAATGCATTTGCCACTTTGTTGCCCATTCACTCAATTTCGAGAGATCTTTCTGGAGCTCTTTACAATCAGTTTCATTTTTAACTACCCTGAACAGTTTAGTGTCGTCTGCAAACTTTGCTACCTCAGAATTCACTCCTACATCCAGATCATTAATGAATAAATTAAAAAGTAACGGACCCAAAACTGAACCTTGGGGTACGCCACTTCTCACCTCTTTCCACCCAGAGAAATGTCCGTTTATTACCACCCTTTGTTTCCTACAGTTTAACCAGGTTCCAATCCAGGACAAGACCTGTCCCCTGATTCCATGGCTGAAGAGCTTATTTAGGAGCCTTTGGTGAGGGACTTTGTCAAAAGCCTTTTGAAAGTCAAGGAAAACTCAGACAATCCCGTCAAGGGAAGAATGGTTTATGAAGGTCATAGAAACAATACAAATGGAGTGGCTGACGGAAAGGCTGTGGGACAAACAGAAACAGGGATCCGAAAGGACGAACTGGGGGGCGATTAGGAACTATTCCAGAAGTGAATTTAATGTCGATTTAATTTTGGATTAAAGATAAATCACATCGCTTCTCCACCCAACCGCAGGAGTCAATAAAGACGAAATCAACCAGAAGGAAGCGCAAAGGGATTAACCAGGAAGAGGTCTCCACCCTTCACCCAACTTTGTCTACACATGATTTGCACCCTTGTATAACTCTTAGTAAACCCGGGAGCCAACTCTGGGCGCCCCGAGGTATACTTTCTGTTTTTCTTGTTGTTATGTGTTCTTTCTTTTATTTTCTCAATTCTGTCTTTTAATCTTTGAAAATCAATAAAGACTGTTTAAAAAAAACAAGTCAAGGTAAACTTTCAATTCCATTGTTGGTGAGTTCAGAATGCTCTTTGATTGTGGGTGAACTATAAATCCCAGCAACTTCCAAATGACAAAACCAAACCTATCACCCCGCCCCCCGAAATACAGTTATGAAGTAGCAATGAAAATAATGGTTAGGGGTCACCACAACAGGAGGAACTGTATTAAGGGGTCGCAGCATGAGGAAGGTTGAGAAACACTGACCTAGGTGATCACAAAACAGTTCAAACGAGCCCTCTGAGGACCTCTGGCAGCTCTGTGGGTGGAAGCCAAGCTGCTGGGAGAAGGCTGGAGGGATTTACCCGGGGAATGCAAACCCAAACAAACAAGGCCAACGAAACCAAAGCACACACACACCCAAGACACACTCCCACCTGCACAACCTTGAGTTGCGAACTCTCAAAGGGAATTAATTCCCACGGGGGGTGTTTCCCAGGAGGGGGGGGAAGGGTGTCACGCGGCCCTGCCCTCCCCCCTCCGGCCTTGGCTCTGGGCTCACCCACCTGGGCCTCGAGGGTCTCCTTCAGGCGGCTGGGCCGAGGCTGCTGCTCCGAAGGGGCCTGAGGCGAGGCAGGCAGGCAGGGAGGGAGGGAGGCCTCGCTGCTCCCTCGGCCAGCGGGATTCCTGGGCCTCAGAAGGAGGGAGGGAGGCGGGCGCGGCCTTGAGGGAGGGGAGCTCGGAGCCGAGGAGGCGGCCTGGCCGGGGAGGGAGGGCCGGGGAAGAAGAAGAAGAAGAGGCCCCTCTCTCGCGGGAGGCTGGCTTACCGGGGTCTCCCTTCCTTCCTTCCCTCCTTCCCTCAGGCGCCCCACTGGCCGGGGTAAGCGGCTCCCAGGCCACGCCCCACCCGTATGGACTACCTCTCCCACCAGCCCTCGGGCGGGGGCGCCGCCCACTGCGCAGCCGCGGTACTCCTCACCTGACTCATCCCCCACCTCCCCGCCCCGCTTCCTCTTTCCCATTGGCTCACCGCTGGAGACAGGCAAGCCGGGCTCCAATCCGGGAGCGGGCAGCGCGTATCCTGAGCGCTCATTGGGTCACGTTAGCCCTCCGTCCCGCCTCCTGTAGCCTGGCCGCGTTTAAGGAGGCGGCTCCCGCTTGGCTCACCTAAATCACTCCCCTCTTTCTCATTGGCTCGCCGTTGAAGACAGGCAGGCCCTGCTCCAATCCAAGAGCGGGCAGTGCGTATGCCGAGCGCTCATTGGGTCGCGTTAGCCCTCCGTCCCGCCTCCTGTAGCCTGGCTGCGTTTAAGGAGGCGGCTCCCGCTTGGCTCACCAACGTCACTCCCCTCTTTCTCATTGGCTCGCCGTTGAAGACAGGCAGGCCGTCCTCCAATCCGAGAGCGGGCAGCGCCTATCCTCAGCGCTGAGGAAGGAAAACTGCCTCCGGAGTTCCCCCGACAGGTGGCCACCCAGCAAGGATGGAATGGAAGCACACGTGGCACACGGGACTCCCTCGACCAGCAGAAGGCACTGGAAGGGCTGGGTGGGCACTGGCCTTGAGTTTGGGAGTTGTAGTTCACCCACACCCAGAGACCACACTGGACTCACAGATTGATGGGTCTGGGCCAAACTTGGCAGGAATACTCCATATGCCCAAATGTGAACACAGACGGAGTTTGGGGGAAATAGCCCTTGACATTTGGGAGTTGTAGGTACTGGGATTTATAGTTCACCTACAATCAAAAGCATTCTAAACTCCACCAACGATGGAATGGAAGCAAACTTGGCACACAGGACTCCCAGGACCAACAGAAAATCCTGGAAAGGCTGGGTGGGCACTGACCTTGAGTTTGGGAGTTGTAGTTCACCCACACCCAGAGAGCACTGTGGACTCAGAAGAGTGATGGATCCGGGCCAAACTTGGCAGGAATACTCAAGATGCCCAAATGTGAACACAAACGGAGTTTGGGGGGAAATAGCCCTTGACATTTGGGAGTTGTAGGTACTGGGATGTATAGTTCAACTGCACGGGGCCTGTGATGCTTTTGTGAGTGGTGGTGTCTGCCTCCCTTCCCTGGGGGCGTGTGTAATCCCATTCCTCCTGACCCATTGGTGTGAGGAGGGGGCTATCCCAGTGATAGAGGCCCCCAAGGTCTCCCTGCCTCGGAGTCCACGCAGGACCGTGGGACCCTTCCTGTTCCTGGCACCCGGGGGGGGGGGCTGGGGCGCAGCGAGGGGGCCCAGCCTGGGCCCCTGGGGAAGGGACGCTGAGGAGCCGCCCGCGAGGCCGCCCTCGGAAGGCGTTTGGGGCCTTTTCTTCCCATGTCAGTGGCTTGGAATGGAAACACGAGCTCAGTCTTTCTCAACCAGTGTGCCGTGGCACACTAGTGTGCCGTGACGGACCTCCTGCTGTGCCGCGAGAAAAGCTCTCTGCCCCCCTTCCTCCCCCCTCCTGCTGAACGCCTGCTGCTTGGGGGAGGAGGAGGAAGGGCCAGGCGGCGGCGAAGAAAAAGGAGGGGCCGGGGCACCGCCTCCTTCGGCCGCTTCCCCAGCCAGCCTCCAATCCGCCATGACTCTCGCCCCTCGCTTGCTGAAGCCGCGTGGAGGAGCCCCGCCCACTGAAGCCCGTCCACCGCTCATGCTCCTCCTCTGTGGGAGAGCTGAAGCTGGGGGAAGGGGGCGGGGCATGGCATGGCCTGGCTCCTCCCGGCTTGGCACTCCCAGCAGCTGCTCCAGCCGTGTGGGGTCAGTGCCAAGCCAGCATTGTGCTGGCTCTGGCACCGCTGGCTTGGCACTGCCCCCTCAAGGCTGGAGCAGCTGCTGGGAGAGTTGAAGCTGGGGGGAGGGGGAGGAGCATGGTGCGGTCTGGCTCCACCCCCTCCCCCGGCTTCGGCACTCCCAGCAGCTGCTCAGCCTTGAGGTGACAGTGCCAAGCCAGCATTGTGCTGGCTCTGGCACCGCTGGCTGGCACTGCCCCTCAAGGCTGGAGCAGCTGCTGGGAGAATTGAAGCTTGGGGGAGGGGCGGGGCATGGTGCGGTCTGGCTCCACCCCCTCCCCCGGCTTCAGCACTCCCAGCAGCTGCTCCCAGCAGGCCACCATCCCCAGCCGTTCTTGACTGTGTTAGAGTGTCATTTTGTGTCATTTTTGTTGGTGGTGTGCCTCCGGATTTTTTTAATGTTAAAAGTGTGCCGCGGCTCAAAAAAGGTTGGGAAACACTGCGCTAGCTCGTGAAGTGACCTCCTGACCATGTTTCCAAGAGGGCAGCGCCGCCTCCTCGCCAACAGGGCCGCCTTGGCCTGCTGGGCACAACAAAGCTGGGAGGGGTCCTCCTGGCAGAAGGGCTCCCGGTGGGCCCAGCGGCCACTTAGAACATAAGAACATAAGAAGAGCCATGCTGAATCGGACCTCAGCCCATCTAGTCCAGCATTCTGTATCACACAGTGGCCCACCAGTTGTACACGGGGATCTCGAGCAGAAGGGAGGCAAAACCCTCACCTGCTCCCGACCCCCACAACCAGTACCCAGGGAAATCCTGCCTACCTCAACCAACTCCGAGGTGGCACTTGAATGTCCTTTTCAGAAACTACCGATACACTTGGTATCCATGAATCTGTCTAATCCTGCCTTGAAGCTGTCCAGACTGACCGCTGTCACAACCTCCTCTGGAAGTGAGTTCCATAACCCAATGACCCTCTGGGTGAAGAAATATTTCCCTTTATTAGTCCTAACTTTCCTACCTTGGAGCTTCAGGGAGTGCCCTCTAGTCCTAGTGTTGTGTGACAGAGAAAATATTTTTTCTTTATTCACCTTTTCTATCCCATGCATGATTTTATACACTTCGATCAAGTCACCTCTTAGACGCCGTCTTTCAAGGCTGAAAAGACCAAGGCGTTGCAACCTGGTTAAATAAAGGAGCTGCTCCATCCCTTGGATCATTTTGTTGCCCTTCTTTGTACCTTTTCCAGTTCCGTTATATCCTTCTTGAGTGCGGAGACCAGAATTGTACACAGTACTCCAGATGTGGCCTCACCATAGATTTGTAGAGAGGTAATACAACATTGCCGACCTATTTTCGATTCCCTTCCTGATCATGCCTAGCATAGAATTTGCTTTTTTCACTGCTGCTGCGCACTGGGTTGACATCTTCATTGAGCTGTCCACCAAGACCCCAAGATCCCTTTCCTGGTTTGTCTCGGAAAGCTTTGACCCCATCAATTTGTAGGTGTAGTTGGGGTTCTTTGCCCCGATGTGCATGACTTTACACTTGTTTAGGTTAAAATGCCTTGACCTCCCAGGGAACACCTTGCAGCATTGCCAGAGGGAAGCCAAGGCACTTGGAAGTCACGCAGGGTTCCAGGGCACTCGTGGGGGTGGGTTGTTTGGAGTGGGCTTCTCACTGCCTGAGGCTGCTGGGAATCCTGGGAGTTGGAGTTCAAAACACCGGAGGGAGGGAGGGCCCAAGTCGGCCCGGCCTGCCCGAGGAGACCTCCTCTGCCTTCCTTCCCGGCTCCTCTTCTCACTTCGCAATCCTGCTGGGATTGTGTCTCCATTGTTGTTCTTATCATTGAGACATAATTAATTGTCACTCTTTCCAAGTGTTTATGTCTTTATGGTTTTATTATCTTGGTGTCTATGGAGATTTCGGCATCACAGGGGTGAGAAGGGCGGGGTCAAAAAAGCTGTAAATAAGTAAATAAATAAGTAAATATTCATAGGTTTTGAGGTGGATTTGGAGACCCTGAGATGCTTTGGGTCCCAATCATTGGAGAAGAGAAAAACAGGGACCGAACCCCCATAGGATCCGAAGAGACCGCCTCGTGGGCCGCCCAGTCCAAACACGAATCTGAGGGGCCCTCCCAAGGCAGAACCAAGGGGGAGAGAGAGAGAGCTGTGGCTTCCCTGATTTTGAACTATCTTTCACAGAGTCTGGCTTTCCGTGAGGAGGAGGCTTTTAAGCAGAGGCTGGGTGGCCATCTGTCGGGGGTGCTTGAGGAGGCGGCGGCTGGTTAGCCTGGCAAACAGAAAGAGGGTTGCCGAGCCCACCCCAAGCCCTGGCCTGGATGGCTCCCTCCCTCCTTTTCTTCCCTCCCTCCCTCTGGGAAGTCGCCCACAAGGCCCGCTGGGAGAACTCCTCTGGAGGAGAACAAGCCCTACGAGGAGCGGCTAAAAGAGCCGGGCATGCTTAGCCTCCAGAAGAGAAGGCGGAGAGGAGGCAAGACGAGGGCCAGGGATCAATCTGTGAGGGGAGTCATCGTAAGCATTTGATAAAAGACACACATATGAGAACCTGAGAATAATACAAGTGGGAAGAGACCAGGCGGGCCTTCTCGCCCAACCCCCTTCGGCCAGGCAGGAAAAGCACGTCCTTAGAGGAATATTCTGCCGATTGTGTGGACTTCCTTCTTCACATTGTAAACATTTCTCTGATCACCGTCACCGTTCTCACCACAGTTTACTGTTTCCACTTCTCATTAGCAACTTTCCATTAGAGTCCAGCAGGTAGCTAGTTCATGATTCAGTCACTGCAGGCCTTGGCCTTTCAGAATTGCTGCCTCCACAGTTATTATTGTCAGGGATTATGGGTTAGGTTTTCCTTGTATAAAACACAAACCTAATTTTGCAGAGTAAAACAAAATGCAGCAGCTTCAGCTTAGCCCAGAAGTAATGTGGTCATTGAGAAAAACTCCATACCATAAAGTCAACTTACTTTATTGTAAGTAAAATAAAATATCCATACAGGAGAAAACGTTCACAAAGTAACCTCCACACAGGAGAGCCATAAAAGGAAACACAAAAGTAGCCACAAAGGGAAACCACAAAGGGAAGGATACAAAATGGAAAGGAGTATTTAAGGACATAACAATTAGACCCCACCTTTCCCCAGGAATCTAATTGTTGAGCACCTCTGCTGTAACTTGTTACAACCAAAATTAACATTACTGAGAACACTTAAAGGTACAAATATAATTTTGTAACATAAAACTTTCAACAATTATCTCCACTCATTCATCCATTCTGCCATTCAGTTCATTCATACACATGTATCATAGAATCCTTGCCTTGGAAGAGACCTGGTGGGCCATCCATCCCAACCCCATTCTGCCAAGAAGCAGGATAATTCCAATGAAAGCACCCCCGATAGCACCCCCGAAAGCACCCACCCAGCCTCTGCTTAACAGCCTCCATAGAAGGAGCCTCCACTCCACTCTGGGGCAGAGAGTTCCACTGCTGAACAGCTCTCAGTCAGAAAATTCTTCCTCATGTTCAGGTGAAATCTGACTCCACTTAGACAGAAAAAAAGGAAAGGCAAAGAGAATGGGGGACAAGGCCTGGCTCTCGACAGCAGGACATGCAAATGCAAGGGGATGAGGGCCACCGTAAGTACAAGGGAATGCTGGGAGCTGTCGTCCGAAGAGTGTGGATATGCTATTGTTTTGTTTACCACTGTAGTGTGTTTTTTGCTTTTAAAACCCCTTACGCTGTATTTTTCAGTGTTTTTATGATTGATGGTCACTCGTTGGCCTGAGAGGGGTCTTGTGTCCAAATTGGGTGTCAATTCATCCAGTGGTTTTTGAGTTACGTTAATCCGACAAACGAACATTACATTTTTATTTATATAGATTTCAAAAACATTATTTTCACACAGAGAAGAAAAGAGAGCAAAGAAGGGGACGAGGGTTGTGGAGCTCCGATTAGTAGATCAGAACTGTATAAATGTCTACTTTATCACTCAGGAAAGGGAGGGGAGGAAAAGGCACCTTATGTTTGCCATCATTGTTACACCAGGTAGTATTATACACATCGTCTAAAGCAGGGGTGCTCAGAATGGTGATCGGGATCACCAGGGTGATCTTCGGGCCTCATCCTGGTGATCTTCAGGCCCCTGACCAGGTTTTTTGCTGTTGGTCCTCTTCACGTGCCCCTGCACGCTGCAAAGAAGTCCTCTGTCGTTGCTCCTCCCCGCTCCCTGCTCGTGCCGCCTCCAAAAGCTCCAGAGTCCAAGAGGCAGAATGGGCCCTCTTTGGATTCCTCCTCCTCCCTCCGTTCTTCTCCAGCCACTCAGAGTCGAGGAGACCAAAGGGGCGGGCCTGATGACGCGATGCGTGGCTGGCCCCGCAAGACATGTGCAGAAGCGCCCATTCTGCCTCTCAGACTTCTCGAGCTCTGAGGCGGCACGCATGCTGGCGGCATGGAAATAGAGCAACGACGGAGGAGAAGAAGAAGGACGCTTTGGGGTCATTTCCTTACTGCATCTCAAAGGTCGGTCTTTTTACTTTGGGGTGGGTGCTTGATTGTTCTGTGGCATGTCTCTTTGTTTATTTTTAATGTTTAAAATGGTCTTTTAGCTCCAAAGCCTCTCTGCTTGCTTTGTTCCTTGAGAAATATATGTTGGGGAATATGGAAATGTGGGAGAAATGGGGTGGTTGGATGTATTTTTGCATGCCCCTTGTTTACCTTGCTGAGCATTAAATGGCCTTGCAGTTCAAAAGCCTCTTCTTACTTTCTGGCTGATAATATGTGTAGTAATATGGCAGTGTGGGAGAAATGGGGTGGTTGGATGTATTTTTATGCTCTGTTTTATATTGCTGTTATTAAATTGAAATGTTGATGTTTTATAACTTCATTTTATGTAAACTGCCCCGAGCCTGCTGGAAGGAGCGGTACATAAAAATGAATAATAAATATAAATAAATAAATAAGAAAATAGTTATACATTTTACATTTCTGGGCAGGTGATCTTTGGGACTTGGTTTTTTAATCAGTAGCTCCCATGCTGAAAAAGTGTGAGCACCCCTGGTCTAAAGTTTTGGAAGTCCCAAAGGTCCTCTGTAACAGAAAAGAAGGCACTCTCGTCGTCCGACATCAAAACTGGTCGTCATGCCTTCCCGTACGATCCCATGTTCTTCCTTTCTTCTTTTCCAGTTCTTTACGTGTATTTTTCTAAATCTACGTATTGTCATATAAACCTAAAAATTCAATTCAATTTGTTAGCAAATTAATATTGTGTGGGTGAGAATTCACTATGTTACATTGTCATGTTCTTTTTTTAAAAGACTACATTATGCATTTGTATGTGTGTATATATATATATATATATATAGTTATCAAATATCTAAAATAAAAGGCTACCAACCACTTCTATTCTAATTAAAGAGAACCGATAGGTCGGTAATCTAAAGCTTCTTGAATACTGAGTGTATCAATACTATAAAGTGTACCTATGTACTATTCATAAGATTTCCGTCAACAAATCCCGATATTGTCCTCTTCCTTTGCGCCTTTATACACACCGTAAAAGGGTTCCATTCTTCTCGAAGTTTCCGTGTACAGGTTTGTATTTGTTTGTTATAGAGCTAAAGTTAATTTGTCCATTTTGGCCATTTGAAAAACTTTTGTAGTCCAATCTTCTGGTTTTGGTAAGTTTTGTGTTTCAATGTCTGTGTGTCTAGTGATCCCAGTAAAAAGATTTCGCCCCCGTCCATCATGGCAATATCATGACCAGATTTGCGGATGATACAAACCTGGCGGGGCTCCTTCTTACCTCCGAAGGGGATGTGCCTGCCTATCGGGGTGAGGCGGCTCCTCTGCTCTCGTGATGCAGGGGCAATAATTGGGTTCTGAACATCAACAAGGCCACAGAGCTCATAGTGGACGACAGAAAGGACAGACCGGAAATCCAGTCCTTGGTCATAAACAGGGACCCAGTGGAGCAGGTGGACCGTTGCAAGTTCCTGGGTGTCACTGTGAAGGAGGATCCGGCCTGGCTTGGTAGCTGCACAGTGACAGATAGGAAGGCACTCCGAAGGGTCTCCAATTCTGCACAGAGCATCATGGTCTGCCCTCTTTCTTCCTCTTTGGAAAAACACTATAAGCCCCGCAGCCGTAAGAAAGCTCAAAGCATTCTTGGGGATCCATCTCCCCCATCGTATGCTTAAAAAAAAATTATTACCATCTGGCAGACGGTACAGGGTGACAAAGACAAGGATAAACAAACTGAAGGGCAAAGCTGTAACTACGAGGGTTGAATGAAAAGTAATGCCTCCACCTTCGTTACTTGGGTTTCGATGGGAATATTTTAATAAATCAAATGCAGAAATAATCCTCAGAATGTGCCCTTTAACTACCACTATTCACTATTCCACGTAATCACCAGACAATTGGATACATTTCTGCCAATGATGAACACGTTTTCTGAAGCCGTCACGGAAGAAGTCGGCATTCTGCTTCCAAAACCAGCGTCACGCCGTTCTCTCAACGTCTTCATCAGAAGCACAATGATGTCCCCGCAGATCTTCTTTCATTATCGGGAACAGATGGAAGTCAGACAGTGCGAAATCTGGACTGTATGGAGGATGCTGTACAGTGGTGAGATCCAGTCTCTGAAGTTCTGCTGTGGTGAGATGTGAAGTGTGTGGTCACAAGGCGCCCAACTCGATATCTTTAAATTTATTTGCCCAGCTACTCACAGTACTCACATCAACACAGTCACCATAAACGGTTTGCATTCTCAGAGGAATCTCCTTTGGGTGACACCTGCTGTCAAGAATTCAATAACGTCTTGTTGCTTAAGTCGCATTGACCGACCGTCTGCGCAGGGTTCCATACTTCGCGCTTTAACAACACAACCGGTCAATGCTAAGGCTTCCCACCAAAATGGAACTGTAGAGGAGAGTCTACTGAACAAGCCAGTACCTGCCGTATACCAGGGCTGGCTTGTGTTGAGGAGTTACCAAAGTGGAGGCATAACTTTTCATTCAACCCTCATATATGGAAATCCATGTTTTCGCACTGATGTCGTATTGGGAGCTGTGTGTTGGTGGTTTGCATTGTTTTAGACTTATAGCTCGGCCTATATTTTTGGCTCATTGAATCGTGGGTTCTTTTATTTGTTCCTCAATTGTGTTTGCTGTGTTTTTTTTAAAAAATTTTTAAAAGAGCTTTATTGAAGAAAATACACAACAAAAAGAAAGAATGCAGAAAAGATCACAAAAACAGATACCCCCCATCCCCCCGCCCCACATTGAACAATCATACAGGCAGATTAACATCTACACAACAACACGACATCTACAATACATCACAGTTAAAAGAGATGTTGACTTCTCATCTCGAATAAAGATATTCCTATTTATCCCATTTGGTGGAGAGAATACAAAAAAATTATAAGAACTTAGATGCTTAGCCCCTTAAGATTTACAAGTTTCTTCACTTTCATAAATTCGACAAAAGGGGCCCAAGTTTTATCAAAAAGATTGGTGAGATTGTCTCTAAGCAAATATGTGTTTGCTGTGTTTTTATCGTGTTTTATTGCTGTAAGTCGCCCTGAGCCGCTTTGGGAGTGGCGACGCATAAATGCGAATAAATAAATAAATAAATAAATTGTAAAATCTTTCAGAAAAAAATGATAGTTTCCCAATCTGCACTTCTTCTTTTTAGTCTGTAGTAGTTGGTTCTGTTGAATCTTCGATTTTTGTAGATCCCTTTTTGGAGTGGGAGATATTGGCGCTAGCTTTAGTTTTGGTGAGTATGGTGTGACGTTAAGAGTCGCTGTGAGATCCTTTTCTGCTATCTCTATCCTCTCTAGACATATTTAATCTTCTTGCCCTTGAGCCAACAGGATGTGAGAGGAAATCTACCCCTAGGAAGCGAAATTCGCTCTTGTAAGAGTTATCAGGGGAAAGGCCTCTTGTCAAAATTCAATTGTGATAGGGATATCTCCAAAGAAATCTTCTGAATAGGGACAACAAACGTTTCAGGGGTGTTAACCCTTGCCTGTGCTGCCCAAAACTGAACAAATTAATTAAACTTTAAAATGTACCTGTTCTGGCCCATATACAAATTCAACTTAAGAATAAACCTTCGTTCTGCCTTGTAGTTTGAGATCCACGGGGGAGGCTCTGCTCTCGGTCCCACCAGCCTCACAAACGCGCCTGGTGGGGACGAGGGACAGGGCCTTCTTGGTGGTGACTGTCGCCCCCCTAGGGCCTTGGCTCACGACCTCCCTGGATAAACCACACAATGACATGGGTACAACCGGGTTTTATTGTGCAGGAAACAATAGAAAGCTTGAAGGCATATATAGTGCCTTTAAAGTAGCAGGCAAGATCTACAGGTAAGTATGATCCTGTAGTTCGGACCACAAACCGGATGCCAGCAGCAAGAGGGAAAGCCTTTAGCACAGTTCCCCCCGGATCAGCAAACGTTGCGGCTCGGAAAGCACAGAGTTCAGAGGCAACAGAGTCCCTTAGAAGCTGCGATGAAGCCAAGTGCGCCCCGGAACGCTGGTCAAGGCAGCCCGGTTGGAAGAGGCTGACAAACAGGTTCCCTGGCCGGACGCTGCAGGGTCCATAGAAAGTATCCCAGCCGAGGCAAGAAGGCTGGGATAAATGGCTTCAAGACAAGAGTCTTTTCCCCAAGGAATCCCTGCCATGGCTAACAGACAGGGACGGTCAAAGTAGCAAGCAAATAGTCTCTTTAGAATCACAGCCGATGCAATAAGGCTGGGATGGCCTCTTCACTGGCACAGGCCCTTCAAAGGGAGACCTCACCGTAGCGGGAGACAGGAACAGCTGTAGCAACCCACGACAGATACTGCGGATTTCCTGCTGAGGCAAGGAGGCAGGAAACCACGCTTTCAGTAGCAGAGAGTCCAGCAACCTTGCGGGGATCCCTGCGGAGACAAGGAGGCGGAAAGCAGCGCATTCAGTAGCAGAGGATCCAGCAACCTTGAGGGAATCCCTGCTGAGGCAAGGAGGCAGGAACAAGGTCCCATTAGCAGAGAGTCCAAACACTGCAACGGCTGCATGCTTCCTCCTCAGGTTTCGACGGTGACCTGGGGTGCAGGCATGGCACGGCCGAACCGCTGGTGGAGCAGGGACGAGCTTCGGTGGAGCAGAGACGAACCAGCCCGGAGTTGGCTAGTTGGCCCTCGCTGGAAGGGAAGGCCCGATCGGCCGCTCCCCTGGTCCATCCTGGATGCGATGTTGGTAGAAGACAAAAGCTGGAGGGTGCACGGGGCAATTATAGGATCCTGAAAGTGCGTCGCATGTCAAAGCCCATGATGGATGATCTTTAGCATGTTGATGTGATCTCAGGCCTCTCGGAATGCAGGCCTCATTACTGGGAGCCATCTGGCTGAGGGGAGGCATTCTCTCAGCTGCTTTCACTATCAAATGCCGGGGCCACCCGGCCTTGGAGGCTCTGTTATGATTGCCTCCCCTTAGGTTCACACAGGCCAGGTCAGAAGGCCTTCAGTACAGTTTACAAGCAGGACAAGCTGTTTCAGAAAGTAAGTTTCAATTACCTTGGCTGGGGTGCCGCGCAGGCCAAGATGATGTCTGAAGCGGCTGAAGTGTGACAGTGACCCACCGCTTGTGGAATTCGCTCTCCTGCGAGATTAGATCGGCGTCCTCCCTCCTTTCCTTTAGGAAAAAAACTGAAATTGTGGTTTTGTAACCAGGCTTTTAACTAGCCAGCACAAAGGCACTTTGGACATTGAACTGGACCATATGATGATTGTTATGATAATGGAAATGGCTTTATGACTGTGATTGTTGTAATCTTTTGTGGATTTATGGCTTTATATGATTGCTCTATTGTAATATTGCGGCATTGAATTGTTGCCAGTGTTAGCCGCTCTGAGTCCCACTCGGGGGTTGAGAAGGGCGGGGTAGGAATGTTGTAAATAAACAAACAAACAACCTATCTTGTTTGTAACGTGAGGAGAGACTCACTTTGAGCTCTTTGATGTGAATGTAGATGTTGAGTCTAAGCAAAGCTCTTTAAGCAAGTTCAGAAATTTACTCCTCGGAGGAAAAATTTATTCCTTTTTAGACTTTGAATCTGTTCTAATGGTTTTTAACTGGGAATTTTAAAGTATGTTTATATTTAATCCCTGTTTTAATGTTTGCATATTTCTATATTTTAAGTTGTATGCTCCACTCTCACTGAAGCTCTTAAGAACATAAGAACTTTTCACACTCCAGGCATTTACAATTTCTTCCTAGTGGGAAATCCTGTTCCATCAACACAGAGGTGGCACTATGTTTTTCACACTCCAGGCATTTACAGTTTCTTCCTACTGTGAGTTCGGTTATCTCTCCGTTGCAAGTGAAGCTCTTTCCACACTCCAGGCATTTAAAGGGTTTCTCCCCAGTGTGACTTCTTTGGTGTGAACATAGTTCTGCACTCTGCGCAAAGTTCTTTCCACACTCTTGGAAACATAAGATTTCTCCCCTGTGTGAGTTCTTTGATGTGAACGTAGTATTTCATTCTGAGCAAAGCACTTTCCACAGTCCAGGCATTTATAGGGTTTCTTCCTGGTGTTTCCTCCTTTGATGTTTATGTAAATTTCCACTCTGAGTGAATCTCTTTCCACACTTTGGACATTCATAGGGTTTCTCCCCAGAGTGAGTTCTTTGATGGGAATGTAGACCTTGACGGTGAGTGCTCTTTCCACATTCCTGGCATTCATAAAGTTTCTCCCCAGTGTGAATTCTTTGATGTGCCCGTAGAGCTACACTCTCAGGAAAGCTCTTTCCACACTCCAAGCATTTATAGGGCTTCTTCCCAGTGTGAGTTCTTTGGTGTGAACGTAGTATTCCAGTGTGGCCAAAGCTTTTTCCACACTCAAAGCATCTCTACAAATCGATGGTAAGGCCACATTTGGAGTACTGTGTACAATTCTGGTCTCCGCACCTTAAGAAGGATATAACGGAACTGGAAAAGGTACAGAAAAGGGCAACAAGAATGATCCAAGGGATGGAGCGGCTCCCTTATGAAACCAGGTTGCAACGCCTTGGTCTTTTCAGCCTTGAAAGACGGCGTCTAAGAGGTGACTTGATCGAAGTGTATAAAATCATGCATGGGATAGAAAAGGTGAATAGAGAAAAAATATTTTCTCTGTCACCCAACACTAGGACTAGAGGGCACTCCCTGAAGCTCCAAGGCAGGAAAATTAGGACTAACAAAGGGAAATATTTCTTCACCCAGAGGGACATTGGGTTATGGAACTCACTTCCAGAGGAGGTTGTGACAGCGGTCAGCCTGGACAGCTTCAAGGCAGGATTAGACAGATTCATGGATACCAAGGGAATCAGTAGTTACTGAAATGGACATTCAAGTGCCACCTCGGAGTGGTTGAGGTAGGCAGGATTTCCCTGGGTACTGGTTGTGGGGGGTCGGGAGCAGGTCAGGGTTTTGCCCTCCCTTCTGCTCGAGATCCCCGTGTACAACTGGTGGGCCACTGTGTGACACAGAATGCTGGACTAGATGGGCTGAGGTCCGATTCAGCATGGCTCTTCTTATGTTCTTATGTTCTTATGTAATGGGTTTCTCCCCACTGTGACTTATTTGATGTAAACGTAGTTGTCTACTATAGGCAAATTTCTTTCCACACTCCAGGCATTTAAAGGGTTTCTCCCCAGTGTGAGTCCTTTGATGTGAACGCAGAGTTCCATTTTGTGAGAAACTCTTTCCACACTCCAGGCATTTAAAGGGTTTCTCCCCAGTGTGAGTCCTTTGATGTGAACGCAGACTGTCATTTCGTGAGAAACTCTTTCCACACTCTGGACATTCATAGGGTTTTTCTCCAGTGTGAATTCTGTTATGTTTACGTAGATCTCCATTGTCAGTGAAGCACTTTCCACATTCCAGGCATTGAAAGGGTTTCTCCCCAGTGTGAGTTCTCTTCTGATGTGAATACAAAACTCCACTCTGAGCAAAGCTCTTTCCGCACTCCAGGCATTTAAACGGTTTCTCCCCAGTGTGAGTTCTCTGATGTAAATGCAACTTCCCAATGTGAGTGAATTTCTTTCCACACTCTGGACATTCACAGGGTTTCTCCCCAATATGAGTTCTTTGATGTGAACGTAGATTTTGACTGTGAGTGAAGCTCTTTCCACATTCCTGGCATTCATAAGGTTTCTCCCCAGAGTGAGTTTTTTGATGTGACTGTAGAGCATCGCTCCGCGCAAAGTTTTTTCCACATTCCTGGCATTCATAAGGTTTCTCCCCAGTGTGAGTTCTTTGATGTTTATGTAGAACTCCATTTTGAGTAAAACTCTTTCCACACTCCTGGCATTCATAGCGTTTCTCACCACCGTGAGTTCTCTGATGTGTATGCAAACTCCCAATATGAGTGAATTTCTTTCCACACTCTGGACATTCATAGGGTTTCTCCCCAGTGTGAGTTCTTTGATGTATACGTAGACCTTCACCTTGAGTGAAGCTCTTTCCACATTCCTGGCATTCATAAGGTTTCTCCCCAGTGTGAATTCTTTGATGTGTCCGCAGAGCTCCACTCTCAGAAAAGCTCTTTCCACACTCCAGGCATTTATAGGGCTTCTCCCACCGTGAGTTCTCTGATGTCTATGCAATTGCGAACTCCAAGTGAATTTCTTTCCACACTCTGGACATTCATAGGGTCTCTCCCCAGTGTGAGTTCTTTGATGTGATTGTAGGCCTCCACTTTGAGTAAAACTCTTTCCACACTCCTGGCATTCAAAAGGTTTCTCCCAGTGTGAATTCTTCGATGTGACTGTAGAGTTGTGCTCCTAGCAAAGCTCTTTCCACATTCAGTACATGTATATGCTTCCTTCTCCATGTTTCCCTTTCTGAACTCTCAGTCAGGTGAAGAGTTCAGTCAGAGTATTTCTTCTTCCTATATGACTGGTTTCCTTTCTGCACTTTTGAATTCCAAATTCTTCAATATCCACTAGAGGTTGAATTGTTTTCCGTCATGACAAATGTGGCCCCAAAGAATGCTCCTTTCCCTGGTGAAGAAAGGAGAAATGAATGATAAGGAAGGAAAGCCAAAAACCTTTGATTTCCCCCCTATTATTTTTATTTTTACCCTGTTTTTTCTCTCCAGAAAGAGACTCAAAGCGACTAGCATTAAAAGTATTTCAGTACAATGTAATATATATAACATAATTAATTAGCATTGGTATTAATTAAAGTTTGTTTGTTTGTTTGTTTATTACCATATTTATATACCGCCTTTCTCAGGCAGAAGGCAGCTCAAGGTGGTTTACACTTGGCACAATTCGATGCCGCCCAGCATATAAATACAATTAAAACATAGCATATAAAATATAGTGCTAGTTTTGACCTATAAAGCCCTATACGGTTCTGGCCCGGCTTACTTGTCCGAACGCATCTCCCTCTACATCCCTCCTCACAGTTTAAGATCATCCGAGAAGGCCCTGCTCTCGCTCCCGCCAGCGTCACAAATACGTCTGGGAGGGAAGAGAGTCAGGGTTGTGCCCCCCGCCTGTGGAACGGGCTTCCCGCTAAGGTAAGATTAGCTCCGTCCCTCCTGTCATTTAGGAACAAATTGAATTTGTGGTTATGGGGCCAGGCTTTTGGACAACAGACATCAATAGCACTTTGAACATGGAATTGGATATGGAATTGAATGGAATGGTGATATGGCTATTAATACTGTTTTTTAGTGTTTTAATGAATGTTTTACTTATTGTTTTAATTGTTATGTTGGTCTGTTATATGTAGTGGCATCAAATTGCTGCCAAATGTGCGCTGTCCTGAGTTGAGAAGGAATGGGATAGAAATACTGGAAATAAATAGACAGTTTCATTTTAAAAGTCAATAAAATCATACATCCTAAAAGTCTCCTTACTGAAATCACTATTCAATTGCATCGTCAGTCGTTCCATGGTCTGTCGTTGCCTGTTACATTTTGGGGTTTGCAAATGCCTGCTCAAAAAGCCAGGTTTTAACCTTTTTGCACAATGGTAATAATAATAATAAACTTTATTTATACACCACCACTATCTCCCCAAGGGAGATTTGGGGTGGCTTACATGAGGCCATGCCCATTGGTACAGTAACACAATATAACACAACATAACACAAAAGCACCAAGAAAAAATACATAAAATACAAAACCAATATAAATAAACAACGCAACACTATAAAATCAGAACATTAAAACACTAAACATGAGCAGGGCCAAATTGAAGGTAAAATTCTTAAAACCACTGGATGATAGGGCAATTAAATATATCAGGACGGGGGATAAGGTAAGATTTAATTGCACAAACCAGAAAATAAAGTGCTTCTGAGAGCCTTTTATGCAGAGTTTGGTCAGGAATTATCTTACATTCAGTCATGGAAGGCACACTGGAACCGCCAAGTTTTCAGGCTCCTCCTACTACAGAGAAGGCCCTCTCCCTTGTCCCCACAAGTCGTTAAGAGGGAGGGGGGCGATCTAATATCCCTTGGAAGGGGGTTCCACAGCCGAGGGGCCACCGCCAAGAAGGTCCAGTCTCTCGTACCCGCCAAGCGCATCTGAGTCGGAGGTGGGTCCGAGAGCAGGGCCTCCTCAGATGATCTTAAAGTTCAATTAAAATTCATAAAACATATTCAAAACTAAAAACCAAAGCAGCCCCTGACTCGATCTTGAAAAGCCTGCCTGAATGAAAAGGGTGTAGCCTCCCACTGGAAGGACAGCACGGAGGGGGCCATTCTCGTTTTTACCAATTGTCCGCTGGCAACCAGTGGAGCTGCTGTAACAGGGGGTTGTCTTCTCCTTCCAGCCAGCCCCAGTGAGCATCTTGTCTGCAGCTCTTTGGACTAGCTGAAGTTTCTGAGCATTTTCAAAGTGAGCCATGTTGCGCAGCAAGCGAATTCCACCCAGCGCCCATTCAACGTCCCAAGTCCAAAATGCAAAAGACTCACAGAGTAAAAGGGAACGGAAAAATCTTTACTCTTAACAGAAGAGATGAAACATAAACTTGCAATGTTGCGTACGAAAACAAGCAGTGCAACAAACTTACATAGTCTTTATAAGAAACATAGAATAAGGCATCTTCATCTTCAAGCAAATGAGAGAGCAAAACATAAACCTTGAGTAAATAGCTATTCCACCATAGCCTCCTTTAGAGTAGCATAACAGCTTCTCTCCAAACTGCTCCTCAGAGCAGAGCCTTTGAGCATAGAGATCTCCTCAGAGAAAAAGCTCCCCAGGATCTCTCCTGAACTGTATTCAAAAACCACTGTGGCCAGATCTGGCTTCTCAAGGAACGGGTGCAGATGACACACAAGTTAGAATTGTGCAAAGGCTCTCCTGGCCACCACTGATACCTGGGCCTTCAGGTTCAACGCTGAGTCCAGGAGGACCCCAAACTGCAAACCTGTATCTTCAGGGAGAACGTAACCCACCCCATTCCCTGATTTGCCTTCCCACTGACCAGGAGTCTTGTCTGGATAAAGTTTCAGCGTTCTCCCCTACAGAACCTCTGAAGATGCCAGCCACAGGTGCAGGTGAAATGTTAGGAGGGAATGGTGCTGGAACATGGCCTTACAGGCCAAAAACCTCACAGCAACTCAGTAGGACAAATCAATGGCTGCGCAGGTGGCTGCTACGGCGGCTGGGTGGTTCTCCCCTTGTTTTAGGCGTGTTCCTGTGTTTTTGTGTGTGTTCCTGCTTCTTTGGAGCACGTCGTGTGAAGGAAGGAGGTTCTACAGTTGGCAAGTTCCGATACAAATCGGACTGGAATGTGAAAAGGCTCTCACGGGCAATGTTATCCATGTTCCCAACATCTCAGTGGAGGTTGCCGGGATTCCAGGGGAGCCTTGGATGACTCTTCCTCCCGGAGGCAGCAGGCGGGGGCAGAGAGAACGGAAAGACAGACGAATCAGGAGGGGATGTCGAGATGGGATTCTCATAAGATTGAGAAGTGCTGGGAAAAACGGGAAGGTAAATTCCCCATAGATAAAGAAGATCTACTCCCAGTAGGGTTTCTAGAAAATAAAAAGGAACAGATATTAGGCAAAGCCATAACAAATCTGAAACAGAGTGGAATGGAATTGATAAAAGACCTCCTAAACCCAGACGGGACAATTAAGGATTGGGAGACGATAAAGGACAGACGTGGTCCATGTAACTGGCTCCTTTGGAGCGGACTGAAACAATGGAGAGAAGGCTGAGAGGAGACATGATGAGGGCCATGTGTAAATATGTGAGAGGAAGTCCTAGGGAGGAGGGAGCAGGCTTCCTTTCTGCCGCCCTGGAGACTAGGACGCAATGCAACCATGGCTTCAAACTACAAGAAAGGAGATTCCACCTGAACATCAGGAAGATCTTCCTGACTGTGAGAGGGAGCTGTTCAGCAGTGGAACTCTCTGCCTTGGAGTGTGGTGGAGGCTCCTTCTTTGGAGGCTTTGAAACAGAGGCTGGGTGGCCATCTGTTGGGGGTGTTTCGAATGCAATGGATGATGGCCCGCGAGGTCTCGTCCCACTCCAGGATTCTGTGATTCTGTCATGAAGTGGAGGAAAAAGGAAGGCCCAGAAACAGAGTTTGATCTAATTTTAAAGTGGAAATTAGAAAAGGAGAAAGGCCTGGTGGGGTTCATATGCAAGAAATTAGCTGGAACCCAATATAATTTGAAACAAACATTGGTAGAAATATGGAAAGAGGGTCTAAATAGCAACGATTCAGACACTGAACACTGGATCAATTCAATCCAAAATATCAAGTCCATAAGGAACAGAGAAATACAAAGGAAAATTTATTTATTTATTTATGGTATTTGTACCCCGTAGCTCCTCACCCCCACAGGGGGACTCAGCACGGCTTACATTTGCAGCATTACAGGCTGCAACACCACCATATAATACACCATATAATCAACATCATTAAAAAGCATTAACAACATTAAAAACATTACATTAAAAACCACTGACTAAATGGTACAGAACCCCAATTAAACTAGCGAACGGAACTAAAACGACCGCAAAATTGTGTTGGCACAGATGTGGAAAAATTGGCTCCTTTAGACATACGAGAGTTGAATGAAAAGTAATGCCTCCACCTTCGTTACTTGGGTTTGGATGGAAATATTTTAATAAAGCAAACACAGAAATAATCCTTAGAATGTGCTCTTTGACTACCACTATTCACTTTTCCACATAATCATCAGACAATTGGATACATTTCTGCCAACGATGAACAAGTTTTTTTTAGCCGTCACGGAAGAAGTCTGTGCGCTTTCATTTCAGGCGTCAGGATCCTGGGTACCCATCGTGCACAGATCTTCCGATAGCCAAGCAAAGCAATAATGTGACCCACGCGTTCTTGCGAAATGCCGATTATGCGTGAAATTTCTCTCAGAGTGATACGATGATCGTTAACTTGCGTAAAGTTGCATTGACCGACTGTCTGCACAGGGTTTCAAGCTTTGCACTTTAACAACACAACCGTTCCATGCGAAGGCGTCCCGCCAAAAAGTAACTGTAGAGGAGAGTCTACTGAGCAAGCCAGTACCTGCCGCAGACCAGGTCTGCCTTCTGCTGAGGCGTTACAAAGGTGGAGGCATTACTTTTCATAAAACCCTCATATGGGGTGGGAATGCGACAGAGTAAAAGATTTTTATAATAAGGTAAAGAAGGAAATAGAAGAATTAATAAGACATAATCTGTTTTGAATTAAAAATAAGTTTTCACCCAGAAATTAGACAAGAACGAAAACATCAAAGCTTGGGGAGAAATGCTAAAATATGTAATACTAGCTGTACCCGGCACGCGCTGCTGTGCCCTATTTAGGAGATGTGTCTTCAGGGAGAATGTAACCCACCCCATTCCCTGATCTGCCTTCCTGGAAGACATGACCACACATCTGGGAGTTCACCAGCATCCAAAGTGCACTGAACACAGCCGATGACAGATCTGGACCAAACTTGGCACACAGACCCTGTTAATGGAGAGGTCGAGTTCTATAGATCAGGAACAATCATCCTCAAGACGACACCTCCGGTGTCACCTCCGGCCCAGCAATGTCATTTCCGGAGGTGGTAACTGAAGATAAGGGGTCTATTATATATAAGCCGCATGTTAGAAGCAGCTGCTTGTGACTGCAGATAAGAGAGGAACCATTCTGAGTGTTGGAGTTCAGCCTCTGATTGTGTCTAATGATGAGGTTGCTCTAGATGCAGAGAATGACAATGGGATTCCTGTTCAACGTGGCTTTTCCGATGAGAATGTTCCTGAAGGGTTTGGGGATGACGGTCTCTTCCCTGGGCCTGAATTGCTACCAGAGAATTCCCAAGGCTTTGAGCCTGAGAAAGACTTGGCACCTGGGCCATTTTATGTTCTTGAGTTGGAAGTATAGTAACTGCTTTGGGAGACGGTGTTCTGTTACACTGGGTGGCAGAGTGTGTGCACATTACCTCCACACAGTGATGGGACATGCAAATTTTCAAGGGTTGAGCCAACTGCCAAAAGTTTGTCTTGAACAGGTAATTGCACAACGCGACACATTTCTAGATTGTGCTATTTGTAAAGGAAACAAAGTTGAAGGTGTTCCCATGTAAATCTAGTATTTATTGAATTGCACTTGAATAGAAATTACTTGACTCAACCTATACCTTGAAAAGAGTTGACCTAAAGTCCCTATGATATGGTAGTCCACGCTCTGCTTCCATCCCGTATAGACTACTGCAACGCGCTCTACGTGGAGTTGCCTTTGAAGACTGTTTGGAAGCTTCAATTGGTCCAACGAACGGCAGCCAGGTTGCTAACAGGAGCAGTATTCAGGGAGCATACAACTCCTCTGTTGCGCCAGCTCCACCGGCTGTCAGTTTGCTACTGGGCACAATTCAAAGTGCTGGCTGTAGCCTGTAAAGCCCTAAATGGTTCCGGCCCAACTTACATGTCTGAACGTATCTCTCCTTATGAACCATCTAGGACTTTAAAATCATAAGGGACACTTCATAAAAACTTCAACATCAAACCTTAGGTATCAATAGTTTTATTCACAGAATAAGATCATGATTGAAATTCGGAAAAGAAACTGACTTACACCCTCTTAACAGTACATAGTACGTTTCTGCATGTTTTGGCATACCTAATGCATTGTACTGTATGTACTACATACACTATCTATATATATAAAAAGAGACGGTCCGCTTTTGACGCTTATGCACGGGAAAACTATAACGCCCAGACCCACAAAACCCACCAAACACATTTCCACAGACCACGATGAACAGTCATGGCACAAAAAACCCTCACTATATAACCCCCGGGACCCCTAAACCCGACCCCCAAAAAACCCCATGCAAACCTATGGAGGCATCCGGCCGCGATCCCAAGCCAGCCTGAACAAGCGCCAAATCTCTCCCACGATACACCAGGGAGACAGCTCCACGGGGTGAACACCAACCCCTCGCCCACAGCGGCTTCGGATGGGCCTCTCCTGACCCTCTAGGGATAAAATTTGTTGGATTTGACCACCTGTTACTACCTGAACCTTTCCATGTATTTACTTTAGACAAGTGGATGCCCTAATACGCCTACCTTGACCTTTGGGTTTTGAAAAAGCGCTCTTTAGCGCGAAACGGAGCGGGAACCCGGCGACTTCCGTCAACCCGGCTTCTACCGCATATGATTTGGCTCCACCTTTGATGATTCTTCAGTCGTGTGACTATATTTTCATGATATTATGGACTTTTGAGTTATACAACATCTGTGATTACTTGAACAACAAACACTTGATTGTGTGTTTATATATCTATACTTGTGTTCTCTATTATCAATGTTAAATACACAATTTTACTATAGGACCTGTGTTCCTTATTAGGTTCTTCTCCTGTTTCCCTCTCCTGACCCTCTCCGCCGCTTCTCCAGGCGACCGGGCCAGCGAGAGACCCAAACAACAAACCCCCCCCAAAAAACTACAAAACAATATGGCGCCCGAACCACTTCCGGTCCGCCACAAAACACTCCGCCGGAAGTTGTCCCTCACAAAAAAGGACCTGGCAGGAAACACAAACTACATGACATTGCCCGCGCAATCTCTCTCCCTTCGCCCTCCTCTTCTGGGAGCGGAAGGAAGGCGTTGGAGGAGAGCCAGAAGGGAATGGACAAGGCGAATGCACCACAAACGTCCACCTGGCAAGCGTCCCCCTTCGCCGCCCCCCCTTGGACAAAGAGATGGCGAAGAAGGATGAACAGGGACAAGAACACACGGACATGGAAGACACAGGCAAGCATCCCAAAAAAACCATAGACACACATAATAATAACTAAAAAAAAACCTACACACACCCACACAAACCAACACATACACACACATACACATATATATCCACACATATATACACATAAACATATATACACACACATAAACATATATACACATACATACACACACATATACAAACGCACACATATATATACACACAAATAAACACATACATATATATACACACACAAATATATACAAACACTAATATACACACAAAAACTTACCCGTATTTTTCGCACCATAAGACGCAGTTTTTTTCCTCCCAAAGTTGGAGGAAATATCAGCCGCGTCTTATGGAGCGAAGGGGGGGGGGGGAGGCGATAGTAAGCCTTTCCCTTGGCCGCCTCCTCCTCGGTCCCGCCTTCTCCGCCTCCTCCTCCGCCGCCTCCTCCGTCGCCGCCCCGCCGCCCACCTCCGTCGCCCGCCTCCGCCGCCCGCCTCTGTCACCTCCGCCCGCCGCCGCCTACCTCTGCCTCCCTCCCTCGCCGCCGTTGCGCATGGGCAGTAGTTCCCAAGCGCGACTGATGTCTGACGCAGGCGCGCCTGGCGCGCTGACGCAGGCACGCCTGGCGCGCTCGGGACCTACTGCCCATGGGGCGGCGGCGGAGGAGGAGGCGGGACCGAGGAGGAGGCGGCCAAGGGAAAGGCTTAGGGATGGTGGAGGGCGCCGAGGAGGGTCCACCCTTCCAGGTGGGCAGGCCGCGCTTCAAGCAGGCAAGCGCCGGAGCCCACTTTTTGGCTCAAAATATTTTTTTCCAATTTTCCTCTTCTAAAATCTAGGTGCGTCTTATCAGCAGGTGCGTCTTATGGTGCGAAAAATACGGTATATACACACATATATACACAAACATACACAAACACATACATACACATACATACACACACAAAACACATACTCACATCATTACACACATATATACACACACACGAACATATATATACACACAAATAAACACATACATATATATATACACACAAATATATGCAAACACCAAAACACACACAAAAACATACTGTATATACACATACATATATACAAATACATACACATACATACACATATATACACACACAAAACACATACTCACATCATTACACACATATACACACACATATATACACATACACACACATACCCCCAAACATAAACGCACATATACATACACACACACACACACAAATAGAAACACACACACACACACATACACATATATATACACACACAACACATACATCATTTTTCAACCCTTACATCCTAATACTTTCCCACATCTCCTACATAGGGCACAGCAACGCGTGCCGGGATCAGCTAGTTACTACTAATAATAATGATAACAGCTTTATAATAGCAGTACAATGCATTGGGTATGACAAGACATGGTAGAAAGTAGGCCAGAACAGATTACCCTCTGAACCCCTTCAAAGTCTCATGATTGTACTGTAAAACTCCCCCCACCCAACCCCATCGCGGGCCGAAGCCCATGTGTTTGATGGGTTGTAATGTAACAATGCAATCCATATCCCATATTTTCCCCAAAACTGGGAACTCAATTTGGCTTACAAAATAAAAACAGATGCAAGTAAATTCACATACAGTGAGTCTTAGGACCCCGATAGAAACTCAAACTCCATGGATGCTCAAGTTTATTTATTATTATTATTAAATCTGCATTTCTTCAGTGTATTTTAACTTGTATTTTAATTCTATGTATCTTGTATGTGTTTTAATCGTGCTTTATATTTTATTTTAACAATGCTGTACCCTGCTCTGAGCCACAAGGAGAGGTGGGTAATACATAGGATTATTATTTCCCATAATAAACAATGGAGAAGTAAAATGGTGTCCCTTATCAAAATAATTGCAAATAGATGAATGAAAATCCATAGATGGTTGAATGGATGCAGAATTGGCAGACACAGTGTGCCAACCGTATAGCTAAAAACATTCAAAAGGATAAGAATCAAATTTTAAACCTTCCTGTGAGCAGATTGAGTTTCTGGAGCATCACATTTGTGGGGTCAATAGAACGCTCAAAATGGCCAGAAAAAGAGAACTGTCATCTGAAACCCGACAGTCTATTCTTGTACTTAGAAATGAAGGCTATTCCATGCGAGAAATTGCTAAGAAATTGAAGATTTCCTACAACGGTGTGTACTACTCCCTTCAGAGGACAGCACAAACAGGCTCTAGCCAGAGTAGAAAAAGAAGTGGGAGGCCGCGTTGCACAATTAAGCAAGACGATAAGCACATTAGAGTCTCTAGTTTGAGAAACAGACGCCTCACAGGTACCCAACTGGCATCTTCATTAAGTAGTACCCGCCAAACACCAGTGTCAACATCTACAGTGAAGAGGCGGCTGCGGGATTTTGGCCTTCAGGGCAGAGTGGCAAAGAAAAAGCCATATCTGAGACTGGCCAATAAAAGAAAAAAGATTAAGATGGGCAAAAGAACACAGACATTGGACAGAGGAAGACTGGAAAAAGTGTTGTGGACGGAGGAATCCAAGTTTGAGGTGTTTGGATCACAAAGAAGAACGTTTGTGAGACGCAGAACAAATGAAAAGATGCTGGAAGAATGCCTGACGCCATCTGTTAAGCATGGTGGAGGCGATGTGATGGTCTGGGGTTGCTTTGGTGCTGGTAAGGTGGGAGATTTGTACAGGGTTAAAGGGATTCTGAATAAGGAAGGCTAGCACTCCATTTTGCAACGCCATACCATACCCAGTGGGCAGCGCTTGATTGGAGCCAATGTCATCCTACCACAGGACAATGACCCTAAACACACCTCCAAATTGTGCATGAACTATTTGCAGAAGAAGCAGGCAGCTGGTCTTCTATAGGTAATGGAGTGGCCAGCGCAGTCACCAGATCTGAACCCCATTGAGCTGTTGTGGGAGCAGCTTGACCGTATGGTACGCCAGAAGTGCCCATCCAACCAATCCAACTTGTGGGAGATGCTCCTAGAAGCGTGGGGTGTAATTTCTCAAGCTTACCTCAACAAATTAACAGCTAGAATGCCAAAGGTGTGAAATGCTGTAATTGCTGCAAAAGGAGGATTCTTTGACGAAAGCAAAGTTTGATGTATAAACAATGTTATTTCAAATAAAAATCATTATTTCTAACCTTGTCAATGTCTTGACACTATTTTCTATTCATTTCACAACGCATGGTGGTGAATTAAGTGTGACTTTTCATGGAAAACACAAAATTGTTTGGGTGATCCCAAACTTTTGAATGGTAGTGTATATATATACTGTATATCTCCAAACAAAACACACATATAAGAAAAGGCAATTCTTTTTACAGGTAAAGAAGGAGGAACGTCTACCTTGCAAGGCCCCCCAGGTGTGATTGCAACCCCCACCATCCAGAATTGGCAGTTCAGCTGAAACTTAGGTCATGAAGCCCTTATAAAGTAAGCCTCTACATTATGATACATCAAAGGGACAAATAGGAAGGTCTGGTGCTAACCCAATACAGTAAACATGTATCTACATGCAGAAAAGAAACGATTTTCATAATGTTATTCTCTCTCTCTCTCTCTCGGCATTACTTCGCGAACAAAGATTCAGGAAGGACTCATCCCATGCTTTTTACAAGCGCGCTGATAACTAAAAAGGCCAATCTGAGATAGCCAAGTTCAGTTGCAGAAAGCACAGCAGAAAGTCTCCTTGGGTGATGTTGTTTCCAAGTTACAGTTCTTTCTGCGTTGTCGTTTCTCTTCGAGACCCATTCAGCGTGTCTTCTCGAAAGAGGCCGCAGCATTGTGGATAGTGCATCTCCATGCCTCCCGATGTGAGGCCAGGGTGGACCATTGTTGGTGATCAATCTGGCCGATCCTGAGATGTTGTTTCAGGGAGTCCTTATATCTCTTTTTGGGGGTGCCTCTCTTGTGCTGACCCGTGACGAGTTCACCATAGAGTAGTATAGTTTGGGAGGCGGTGGTCCTCCATCCTAAAGGGCAGCTGTGTTCTCAATAGCATGGCCTCAATGCTGGTGATCCCTGCTTGCTCAAGGACAGCAACATTAGTCACATAGTCGGTCCAGTGTATATTTAGGATTGTGTGAAGACAGCGCTGATGAAAGCGTTCGAGGAGTCGTAGGTGTTGGCAATAGGTGACCCATGTTTCGGACCCATAGAGGAGAATAGACAGTATGATAGCTCTGTACACACTGATTTTGGTGCTTTCCCTCAGGTGCTTGTTGCTCCAGACTCTTTTGTGAAGCCTTCCGAATGCACTATATGCCTTTGATAATCTGTGATCTATCTCTTTGTCAATCTTGGCGTCTGAAGAGATGATGCTTCCCAGGTAGGTGAACTGCTGAATGGACTTAAGCACCGATGTTCCTATGCTGACATGAGGATGATGGTGTTCTTCCTGTGGTGCGGGCTGGTAGAGGACTTCCGTTTTCTTCAGGCTGACTTCCAGCCCAAACAGCTCTGCAGCTGCTGCAAAGCAGGATGTTTGGCGCTGCAGGGCTGCTTCTGAATGGGTGACAAGGGCAGCATCGTCAGCAAAAAGCAGCTCACGGACTAGAGTTTAGTGTCGCGGTTCAACCTGTACCAATAAGAACGGGACCCCACACAGGACGTTGCTGGTACTGGACCACCGTTTATTGAAAGGGATATTAGGACTTGCAATGCCAAAGATGGCTACACAGTGAACAAACACACCTTATATAGAAAGCACCCTCCCATGCCTTGTCTATCAAACCCTTTCGGTAACACCCCCTTGCCCAAGCATGATGTAACATGTTGCAATTCCTACTCCAGTTAGTGTGGTGTGCTCCAAGGACGATTCCCAGCCCTGCTCAGACATGTTTACAAAACACCACCTGGTACATTTTTGCTGTAAGAACCAAAAGTCACAGCCCACAAAGCTGAGAGCTTTTTGTCTACTTACAAGCTGCCCCTCCCCCTCCGTCTGAAGGGGGTTCTAAAGGACACTACCTAAACCCCATGCCTGCATCACTACATATTTCTCTAATTTAGCCTAATGCAAAACAAAGCACTAACTAGCTATTGGGACCCAAAACAATAACTAACTCCATAATCCCCAAGGCGGGAAGAGCCCACCTCAGCTTTCCTCCAGTCAAAACACCCACTGGGAAAAGAAATCATTCTCACTCTGCATTCCGAATCTGCACTCCCACACTACAGCCGACCAAACATTCCTTCTCATTCCCTTGGGAAATGAAACCGCACTCATACACTATCATTCCCTCTGTACTTCATGCAGTACCAATGCCTGGCCTGCCCAAGGCTAACTTTTAACTTCCCACATCTTCAAGCATTCTGAAACACTCCAATCTCTACTGCAACACCCATCATTCGCACAACTAGCATTGTCACAAAACGCTAGACCTCCACTCGACCGTTTTCGGGCATGGCAAAACTCCTCATCAACAGACAGGTCACACTCAATTTACACATAGCCTAACAGCCTAGCAATGCCCATTCCTCGCATCCATTCCGCACAGGCCATAAATCGCATTTTCAAGCTCAAGGAATCTCACTCCCACCATTCACACAATCAAGATTCCAAGCTCCTTTAACCTCTCCTGCACTAACACCAACAACAATCTCTGGGAAGTCCTTATCTAAACTATTTCTCGCCAAACTCAAAAACGTAGAAATAGAAACCATCTGCATATTTAGTCAAACCCCACAAAGAACGCAAGAATGGAAGCATGCGCCTTTAAAACAAACCATACATCTTAACTTCTCTAAACCAATAGCCTAATGCACAGGAATGGGACATATGTGCAACCTACACACACAATTTAAATTTTATTAACACAACTCTTAAGCCCTTTTCTTTGAACAAATTGATCCACCTCCTCACCTGGCCAGAGGTGCATGGAAAACTACAACTCCCTACTCGCAATTGACATCCGCCTAATCTATCCAGCCATCGCCCACGTGGGAATGAAACATTCACGTGAAGCGACGTATTCACACAGCTAAATCTTTCCTAACCAAGCCTTAAAACTCTAATCTACCTACATGACACAACTAAACTTTAACTGAATCCGCACACCTCTTCAGCATGTGAAGGGCGCCACTATCTATTCAAACTAACACTAAAGAAAAGAAAGGAAAGTTGCTAATCCTCTCAATTGCCACATGAAAACAGTACCCTCTAACACCTCCTTGGTCAGAGGATAATAAACCTAACGACCCCCCTCATTACCAATCATTAAAGCATCAATAAAACATACATTCCCAATGATACTCTTAACTAATGCAGTTAAACCCTGATACACCTTTCTAAAGTCCCCCTCCTTAACTAAACAGTGGGCAACTCTAACATTTCTAACAATAAATGCATTTTACAAATTTAGGCTGTAAAGGCATCTTATACATTTCTAATAACTACAATAATTGCTTATACAACAAAAGGGAATAGAAAGGCAGGTTCATTATACAATGTGATTAAAACACTCTATCAATGCACACGGTTTATAACAAGCATTTGAGAACTAAACTATCTCATATATCTTTTAAAACAACACCATATGTAAATCTCTAACTCATAAACCCAGTTAACTAAACCAGGGCTGTCCAACTTCTACCAACCTTGGGGCCTGATTACCGGACACTGATCAACTGGGGGGCCTAAGGGTCCGCCCCTCCCCGGCTCTGCCCCCTCCCCAGCTCCGCCCCCTCCCCGGCTCCGCCCACTGTATATATTCACAAACTCATATTCCCCTTTATTTCTAATAAAATACATTTGTTATTACTATTATTCCATTCCTGCCACATGTATATATTCACAAACTCATATTCCCCTTTATTTCTAATAAAATACATTTGTTATTATTATTATTCCATTCCTGCCACATGTATATTTTCACAAACTCATATTCCCCTTTATTTCTAATAAAATACATTTGTTATTACTATTATTCCATTCCTGCCACATGTATATATTCACAAACTCATATTCCCCTTTATTTCTAATAAAATACATTTGTTATTACTATTATTCCATTCCTGCCACATGTATATATTCACAAACTCATATTCCCCTTATTTCTAATAAAATACATTTGTTATTACTATTATTCCATTCCTGCCACATGTATATATTCACAAACTCATATTCCCCTTTATTTCTAATAAAATACATTTGTTATTATTATTATTCCATTCCTGCCACATGTATATATTCACAAACTCATATTCCCCTTTATTTCTAATAAAATACATTTGTTATTACTATTATTCCATTCCTGCCACATGTATATATTCACAAACTCATATTCCCCTTTATTTCTAATAAAATACATTTGTTATTATTATTATTCCATTCCTGCCACATGTATATATTCACAAACTCATATTCCCTTTATTTCTAATAAAATACATTTGTTATTACTATTATTCCATTCCTGCCACATGTATATATTCACAAACTCATATTCCCCTTTATTTCTAATAAAATACATTTGTTATTACTATTATTCCATTCCTGCCACATGTATATATTCACAAACTCATATTCCCTTTATTTCTAATAAAATACATTTGTTGTTATTATTATTCCATTCCTGCCACATGTATATATTCACAAACTCATATTCCCCTTTATTTCTAATAAAATACATTTGTTATTACTATTATTCCATTCCTGCCACATGTATATATTCACAAACTCATATTCCCCTTTATTTCTAGTAAAACACATTTGTTATTACTATTATTCCATTCCTGCCACATGTATATATTCACAAACTCATATTCCCCTTTATTTCTAATAAAATACATTTGTTATTACTATTATTCCATTCCTGCCACATGTATATATTCACAAACTCATATTCCCTTTATTTCTAATAAAATACATTTGTTATTACTATTATTCCATTCCTGCCACATGTATATATTCACAAACTCATATTCCCCTTTATTTCTAATAAAATACATTTGTTATTATTATTATTCCATTCCTGCCACATGTATATATTCACAAACTCATATTCCCCTTTATTTCTAATAAAACACATTTGTTATTATTATTATTCCATTCCTGCCACATGTATATATTCACAAACTCATATTCCCCTTTATTTCTAGTAAAACACATTTGTTATTACTATTATTCCATTCCTGCCACATGTATATATTCACAAACTCATATTCCCCTTTATTTCTAATAAAATACATTTGTTATTACTATTATTCCATTCCTGCCACATGTATATATTCACAAACTCATATTCCCCTTTATTTCTAATAAAATACATTTGTTATTATTATTATTCCATTCCTGCCACATGTATATATTCACAAACTCATATTCCCCTTTATTTCTAATAAAACACATTTGTTATTACTATTATTCCATTCCTGCCACATGTATATATTCACAAACTCATATTCACCATTATTTCTAATAAAATACATTTGTTATTATTATTATTCCATTCCTGCCACATGTATATATTCACAAACTCATATTCCCCTTTATTTCTAATAAAACACATTTGTTATTACTATTATTCCATTCCTGCCATATATAGATAGATCACAGATTAGGAAAAGCATACAGTGCATTTGGAAGGCTTCACAAAAGAGTCTGGAGCAACAAGCACCTGAGGCAAAGCACCAAAATCAGTGTGTACAGAGCTATCATATCATACAGTTCGCCTACAATCAAAGAGCATTCTAAACCCCACCAATGATGGAATTAACCAATCTTGGCACACAGAACTCCCATGACCAACAGGAAATACTGGAAGGCTTTGGTGGGCATTGACCTTGAGTTGTGGAGTTGTAGTTCACCTCCATCCAGAGAGCACTCTGGACTCAATGTTGGATCAGGACCAAACTTGGCATGAATACTCAATATGCCCAAAAGTGAACACAGATGGAGTTTGGGGAAAATAAACAGGAGCCAGAGGGAAGCCGAGAGCATGGTTTGCGGCTCCCCGGGCTTGGTGTAGCCGCGAACCGGAGGCTCCTGCAAGCAAACGGAGGGATGCCTCTCGGGGCCTGGCTGCTTCCAAACCTGGGGTTTGGAAGCAGCCAGCCCTGAGATTTCCTCCCTTTCTCAAGTCCCCTTCCCAGCGGAGAGAGACTGGGGAAAGGGAGGAGATGCCTCTCGGGCCTGGCTGCTTCCAAACCCCAGGAGAAGGAAGGAAGGAGTGGAAGAGAAGGGTGGAAGGGAATGGAGGGAGGAAAGGAGGAGGGAAAGTGAGAAGGAAGAAAAGATAAAAGGGTGGCAGGAAAGGAAGAAAGGAAGGTAAAAGAGAGAGGGGCAAGGAGGGAGGGAGAACAGTTGAAAGGGTGGGTGGGTGGAAGGAAAGAAGTTGAAAGAGAGGGATGGAGGAAAGAAGGAAAGAGTGGAAGGAAAGGGAGGGGGAGTAGAAAGAGGGAGAGGGAAGTGGGGGGGAAGGCCGGGTGATGGAGGCGAGTGCGCTGAGGGCCTGAGTGCCTCCAAGCGCACGGAGCAACAGGAGGAGGAAGCGAGCGAGAGGAGAAAGAGAGAGAGGGAAGGGGCAGGGAAGGAAGAAGGATGAAAGGGTGGAATGGAAGGAGGGAGGGAGGGAGAAGAAATGTGCTCACCTTAGCGCTGCATGCTTCCTTGCAATAACTCCTCCCTGGGAAGGGAGGGAGGGAGGGAGGATGTGGAGGAGGAAGGAGCTCTGCCGAGCCATGCGGCCGGGTCGCTCTTCCTGTTTGCTGCCAAGGGGGCGGGGCCCGAGAGACATCACTCCCTCCCATTGGCCCCCTCCCTCAGGAGAAGAGGAGGCGGCCAATAGAAAGCCAAGGAGGCGGGACCAAAAAATAATAATAAAAAATAATAATATTTTTAATTGAAAAAATATTTTTAAAAATATATTATTTATTGCAGGAGGGTAAGGGGCCGTAGCCAAGGGGCTAGGGGGCCGTGTACGGCCCCAGGGCCGCCTGTTGGACAGCCCTGAACTAAACAATGCATGCCTAAGTAAGTTCAGACCATATTACATACATGGAAATAATCAATCTGCAATCCTACATAGCACATGTAAAAATTCAAAAGCATACATTGGAATTTCAGTAAGGCACATAACTCTCAACATTTTAGGCATTTCCAATACGCGAAGTCTCATACAATCCATGTTCTAGCTCTAACACATACAATTTCTGTCCCTATTAAGCATGGGATTTATTTACTCAAGTTACTCCTGACTCCCAGGAGGCATTCCTTACCCCAGAATGTACTATTAGGCATGGCATTGCCCATTTTTTCACATTGCCACCCCCCAGAGTCAAGCCAAATACCGTTACCATCAAAATGCTATTCATCAGTTCAACATCTGGGGCCTCCAAGTTCCGCATGTTCCAAAGTTCGCCTTTCAACTCAGCAGGGGTTTGCGCCCAGAGTTCAGCCACCGGAATCTTCTTTGAAGAACTTTGTTTAAACCCAAACCGACTCCAACCCCCCGAAAGACTTATCAAAACCCCACTTAGGATCTGTTGGGTCCCAAAAGAACACTCCTGGGACAGCCTCGCCATCTTGATAGATTCCGACACAGCATCTCCTCTCGAACTCGGAACTTCAATAACTGGCTCGCACCAAGCCCCATCTCCGCGGCTCCACTCTACGGCCGCCTCTCTCTCTCTTTCAAGAGGCACAACTTCATTCACGAACTCAGCCTTCTCCTCACAGCTCAGTAGAAGCACCGACATCTCTTCCACCTTGGCTGGACTGCCCCCAATCAGCATTTCTCTCGAACTCATGACTTCGTCGACGCTGAGGGGCTCCGGGTTCTCCTCTCTCACCATCTCAGGTTGCGCTCCTTCATTGGCCCCAGGCAATACATGGACGGGCTCCACATCCAAGGCCCCTTCCTCACTTACTGGTCCTACTTCAGGCAGCTGAGATCCTGGGGCGGCGTCCACTGCACTGCTCTGCACACACACATTGCAAAGGGGCTTTTCCTCTGCAGCAACAACTCCACTTTCATCTTCGGAGCACAGGACAAACAAGGCGGCAGACCAAGCCAGTGCAACCCCAACATTTTGCAGAAAGGGATCTTGTAGCCCCCCTTCTTTTCCCATAAGCTGAGAAGCCCTCGGCACACTTTCACCTTCCTCCTCCTGCTTTGCACTTTTGATTTTCATCTCACCTCTCTCTTGGATTTCCGGCTCCCAAAGGGCTCCACCACATTCCTCGGGCACGCTTTCTCCTGGGGAGGAATCGGCTCGGCCTGTTTCCATTGCAATGGGAACAAGTTTACTCACTCCTTGTAGAGCAATCACCAGGGCCTCCTTTTCTTCCTTAACTTCAGGCAACATGCGAACAACCTGGCCTCTTTCCGCAGCATACTCTCCCCTCTTTACTTCAGAGCACAGAGATAGCAGAATTACAGACCAGGCAATGGAAATTGAAACACACTGAAGAAGTGGGTCTTCTGCTTCTGGCCCCCCTTCAGCCTTTGGAATTTGCAATACTTCTTCCACACAGCTCCCTGTTGGCTTTTGCCTTCTGCTGGAGACTGGGACATCCGCAGACAAGCCACTATCAGGAACCACATCTCCCTCTGGCCTCCACGTCTCCATGACTACAGCATTCCAGTTGCACTCTTCTACTGCTAACTCCGTACTAGCAACAGGACTGGGAACACGGCTTCCCTCTGCTTTGCTCAGCACTGCTTCGGACACAGCCTCTGTGTCCACCCCCGGGAGCACAGCCCTCCAGCGTCGAGCCCACTCAACGCCTTCTTCCAACCTGGGACTTGGCTGCAACTCCCTCACGTCCTCCTTGCTCCAAGGCACACACGCACGAGGAGACTCAGGTTGACTCTTTCTCACTTTGGCAGATCTATTTCTTCTCCGTTTTTTCGCACGGCGGCTTTGGCACTTGGCGCCGGGTGGTTCTTGCACACTCACATCCCCATTAGCACCGGAGGCCTCCCTTCTCCCATCTGGGAGGGATGTAGCCTCTACGGAAGCACGCGATGGACTCAGCATACCCCCGAAACGCTCACTGCCACGAACGCACGTCTCAAAATGCTGATAGATCATCTCCGCCATCACTTCTTCTGGACTGCTGGCACCTTGCCAAGCAGCCTCTTCACTCACGGAGTGGGACTGGCTCTCCTGCCTTCCCTCCTCACGCCACGATCCGCAGAGGCTCAGCGGAGTCATCTCGGGAACTTCCTCTTCTCCCCAGGGGAAGGGAACGATCCATCTCCCTGTCTGCTTATTCCAGACAGGTATCACCACTCCCACCTCGTCGGAGTCATCGTCCTCTTCAGAATTCCAGAATTCTTCATGGCTCACCCATTCCACTGCCCTGGAATGTCTCGCCATAGTAGAGGCCCACAAACTGCGAAGCTCACAACTTCACACCCTCATCGGGTTTTCCCCGAGATAGGGTCTTTTTTGTCATCTTTGTCATCTTGTCGCGGTTCAACCTGTACCAATAAGAACGGGACCCCACACAGGACGTTGCTGGTACTGGACCACCGTTTATTGAAAGGGATATTAGGACTTGCAATGCCAAAGATGGCTACACAGTGAACAAACACACCTTATATAGAAAGCACCCTCCCATGCCTTGTCTATCAAACCCTTTCGTTAACACCCCCTTGCCCAAGCATGATGTAACATGTTGCAATTCCTACTCCAGTTAGTGTGGTGTGCTCCAAGGACGATTCCCAGCCCTGCTCAGACATGTTTACAAAACACCACCTGGTACATTTTTGCTGTAAGAACCAAAAGTCACAGCCCACAAAGCTGAGAGCTTTTTGTCTACTTACAGTTTAGAGTCTTAGTGCGAGCCCTCAGACGGCTTAAGTTGAACAAGCTACCACCAGTACGTTAGTGTATATATGCCGTCTTCTTCTTCGAGGTCTGCCGTAGCCCTTTGGAGCATCATGCTGAAGAAGATTGTGAATAGGGTTGGTGCAAGAACACAACCTTGTTTCACTCCATTAGTTATGAGAAAGGGCTCCGAGAGAGCATTGCCATATCTGACTTGACCGCACTGGCCCTCATGTAACAGAATAATCATTTTGAGAAATTTGGGGGGACATCCTTGACGTTCCAGGATCTGCCACAGACCTTTTCTGCTCACTGTCGAAGGCTTTGGTGAGGTCGACAAATGTTACAATTGCAAACTATTTGATCGTGCCTTGTACAATGTAGAATAAATAGATGCGACACTCGTAAACCAATGAAATGGTATCACACATGCTTTACAAGAGTAAACAATGGTGAGATAGATAGATAATATACTGTAGATCAGGGGTGCTCAGAATGGTGATCGGGATCACCAGGGTGATCTTCGGGCCTCATCCTGGTGATCTTCAGGCCCCTGACCAGGTTTTTTGCTGTTGGTCCTCTTCATGCGCCCCTGCACGCTGCAAAGAAGTCCTCCCTCGTTGCTGCTCCCTGCTCGCGCGCCACCTCCAAAAGCTCCAGAGTCCAAGAGGCAGAATGGGCCCCCTCTTTTGGATTCCTCCTCCTCCCTCCATCCTTCTCCAGCCACTCAGAGTCATAGGAGACCAAAGGGGGCGGGCCTGGATGACGCGATGCATGGCTGGCCCCGTGCGCATGCGCAGAAGCGCCCATTCTGTCCCTCGGACTTCTCGTGAGCTCTTGGAGGTGGCACGCATGCTGGCGGTGTGGAAATAGGAGCAACGACGGAGAAGAGGGACGCTTTGGGGTCATTTCCTTACCGCATCTCAAAGGTCGGTCTTTTTACTTTGGGGTGGGTGCTTGATTGTTCTGTGGCATGTCTCTTTGTTTATTTTTAATGTTTAAAAATGGCCTTTTAGCTCCAAAGCCCCTCTGCTTGCTTTGTTCCTTGAGAAATATATGCTGGGGAATATGGAAATGTGGGAGAAATGGGGTGGTTGGATGTATTTTTGCATGCCCCTTTATTTACCTTGCTGGGTATGAAATGGCCTTGCAGTTCAACAGCCTTTCTTCTTACTTTCTGGCTGATAATATGTGTGGTAATATGGCAGTGTGGGAGAAATGGGGTGGTTGGATGTATTTTTGCATGCCCCTTTGTTTACCTTGCTGAGTATTAAATGGCCTTGCAGTTCAACAGCCTCTCTTCTCACTTTCTGGCTGATAATATGTGTGGTAATATGGCAGTGTGGGAGAAACGGGGTGGTTGGATGTATTTTTGCATGCCCCTTTGTTTACCTTGCTGAGTATTAAATGGCCTTGCAGTTCAAAAGCCTCTCTTCTTACTTTCTGGCTGATAATATGTGTGGTAATATGGCAGTGTGGGAGAAATGGGGTGGTTGGATGTATTTTTATGCTCTGTTTTATATTGTTGTTATTAAATTGAAATGTTGATGTTTTATAACTTTATTTTATGTAAACTGCCCCGAGCCTGCTGGAAGGAGCGGTACATAAAAATGAATAATATAAATAAATAAATAAATAAATAAGAAAATAGTTATACGTTTTACATTTCTGGGTAGGTGATCTTTGGGACTTGGTTTTTTAATCAGTAGCTCCCATGCTGAAAAAGTGTGAGCACCCCTGCTGTAGATGATGGTGATCATGACCTCCCAACCCATAGGATGCTTGCCATAGATGCAGACGAAACGTCAGGAGAGAATGCTTCTAGAACATGACCATATCGCCCGAAAAACCTACAACAACCCAGTGATTCCAGCCATGAAAGCCTTTGACAATACATTGATGGTGATAATGATCAATGTATTTACATTGCAATTATTTTCTATTATTAATTGTAAATTATTTGATCATGCCTTCTACAGTGCATAAAAAACAGACATGAGACTGATAATCCACACGGATTTTACGTGAGTAAACAATGTTCCTATAACGGTATAAATCAGGGCTGTCCAACTTCTACTGGACCAGGGGCCGGAATTCCGGTCACTGATCACCTGGGGGGCCTAAGGGTCTGCCTCTGCCCCCGGCTCCGCCCCCACCCCCTCCACCGGCTCCAAATAAGGTGCCTCCACCACAGTCCTGGGCAGAGAGTTCCACTGCTTTTTATTGCTTCCCCCCTTTTAATTATATTTAATTATATTTTTAACATCAATCACAATACAATTATACAGTAATAATAATAATAAAATAAAAGAATAAAAGAGAGGAAGGAAGGAAGATGGATGGAGGAAGGGAATACATAAGGGAAGGAAATAAATATAAATACATAACAGAAACACACAAAGAAATATGGATGGAGGAAGGGAATACATAAGGGAGGGAAATAAATATAAATAAATAACAGAAACACAAAGAGAGATGGATGGAGGTGGAAACTAGGCAAATGGGGTTTATATACAGTATCTGTGGAACATCCAGGGTAGGAGTAAGAACTCTTGTCTGCTTGAGGCAAGCGTGAATGCCGCAATTGGCCACCCTGATTAGCATTTAATGACCTTGTAGCTTCAAAACCTGCCTGGGGGATCCTTTCTTGGGAGGTGTTAGCTGGCCCTGATTGCCCCCGGGCAGAAATCAGACAGGCTTTGAAGCTACAAGGCCATCCACTGCTATCAAAGCAACATTCTCACTTTCCTCAAAGTAGACAAGAGTTCTTTCTCCCACCCTGTACATAAACCTCACTTGCCTAGTTTCCAGCAGACCTCACAACTTCTGAGGATGCCTGCCATAGATGTGGGCGAAACATCAGGAGAAAATGCTGGGCTGTTGTAAGTTTTTTGGGCTGTATGGCCATGTTCCAGAAGCAAACTTGCCACACAGAGCCTCCATGACCCACTCTACATCCTGCTGCACTTTGGAGGAGGGTACACCATGGATAATGGGACTCGCAGTACCGTCACTAACTTCCTGAAACCACTACGAGCCACGTACACTTATGATAAGGACCAACCTTGGCACACAACGCCTTTCTCAAATGACCCGGGCACTGCCGGGTCCCCAAGCTAGTAAATAAAAAAATGAAGACAAAAATTCCATGCTCTCACACAGTACACAAAGAAGTCACAAGAACGAATGACTACATATAACTATGAACTTAAAATCATTAAAGCCATTAAACATAAGACTTACATAAAATCATCCTAGTATAAACATCAAACACAACAAAGAGAAAAATCTGGTGGGGTTTGGGGGGGGGCTGAGATGATGGGAGCTGCAGTCCATGCACATCCATAGACCATTGTGCACTCTGCATCCTGAGAGTCCTGGGACTCCCACCATTAACAGATCTTGACCAAATTTGGCATACAACCCCTCCCAATGACCAACAGAAAATATTGGAGGAGTTCGGGGAAGATTGACCCAAGATGATAGGAGTTGTAGTTCATCTTGCACCCAAAGAGCACTTTGAACCCTACTGACAATGGACCTGGACCCATCATAACCAACATAAAGCACTGGAGGGATTTGACCGGGGGGGGGGGGGGTTGATAGGAGTGGCCCAGCATGATCAATTTAGACTGCGGAAGAGGTTTGAGGGGGAGGATTAACCCAGCAAGATGGGAATTACGGTTCATGGACACTCTTTTCCATTTCTTAACAGGTCCATTCATAAAATCCAAAACCAAACATTGACCATGTTTAAGGAGAAGTTGAATACCTAAGCCAGCAAACAATAAAATGGGCTTCTTTGGAGGAAGCAGCAAAAGGAGGAGGAAGGAAAACAATAGAGATATTTATTTATTTACTCTATTTGCATCCCACCCTTCCCAGCCCTCAGGCGACTCAAGGGATGGGAAATGCTGGCAGGGACAGAGAACGGGCAGAATTGCTCAACCCCTTCTTCACCTCAAAAGGTGAACCTGTCTCCACGAAGGAGGGAGGGAGGAAGCAGAGGATGCAGGAGGGAAAAGGCAGCACGGGAGGAGAGGGAAGGGGCCTGGCAAGAACACTAGCCAATCTGAATGGGTTTATTTATTTATTTATTTATTTATTATTGCGGCTTTTAGGCCGCCGACTCCCGGGGCTCTGGCAAGGGTTAAAAACATCAATATCAACATATCAGCAATAGCATTAAAATACATTAAAATACAGCATAAAACAGATGATGAAGCAGCATCACACCCGAACAGACGAAGCAGCATGTCCTAAGGACCATGTGAGCCCCATCCAAGGGATTAAGAGAGAGGAACTGGCCGGAGTCCTGCAGAACCCTGGCAAGAATCCCGGAGGATTCCTGGAGAAGAAACAGGAGGAGTCCCACCAGACTGGGTGGAGGGGGCAAGACATGGATCCCAGGAAGGATTCTCAAGGAGATCCTTAAAGAGATAATCTGGGAGCGCTTAGAAAGGAAGGCACCCCCTTTCTGCTTTGGTGAGACCTTCCCATCTGGGATCCTCACAGCCCTTCTCCAGTTCTGGGCCGAGAAGGACTCACAGCGGGAAGGTCTCCCCAGAAGGGCAGCCCGATGCTTTGCCCACGCTGCCTCCTCCAACGTCACAAGAAATACAACGTGCAGATTTAATAAATGTGGATTTAATATGTTTGGGTATGAACGCACTGAATGAAAGATGAACGAATGAGAACTAATTTTGAAGACACCATTTTGAAGGTGAGGCCTGGAATCAGGAATTACTTGCTTGCTGGACTACAATTAAAAGTTGATAATGAGACCTAGTAAACTGTGATAACAACTGGGCAGGTGGTAAGATAAATGTTTACACCTGTCAACATTTGCTGACCCTAAAGGAAATGATCCGTGTTGACATTAGCCAAAGACAAGACTCTTTGAAGTGAAACCCAGAACACAAGGGTTCGTCACCTGAAGACAAACACCTGTGTCAGGAGGTGAAGACTCAGGGTAATTTCAAGCAGGGTCATTATTTACAACAGCAGCAGATATAGATAGATAGATAGATAGATAGATAGATAGATAGATATATATATATTGCTCTGCTATATATGTGTGTGGATGTTTATATATGTATATGTGTGTGTGCATGTGTATATATGTATATGTGTATGTATATGTGTGTGTGCATGTGTATATATGTATATGTGTGTATGTATATGTGTGTGTGTATGTGTATGTATATATGTGTATGTATATATGTGTATGTATGTGTATATATGTAAAATTGTTTATATCTATATGTGTATTAATGATATATAAGTATATGTGTGTATGTATATATGTGTGTGTATGTGTATGCATATGTGTGTATGTATATATATGTATATGTGTGTATGTATATGTGTGTATGTATGTATATCTGTGTATGTATATCTGTGTATGTATATATGTGTATGTGTATATATGTATGTATGTGTGTGTATGTATATACTGTATATGTATGTGTGTATGTGTGTATATGTATATGTATATATGTGTGTGCATGTGTATATTTGTATATGTGTGTATGTATATGTGTGTGTATGTGTGTGTATATGTGTGTATGTATATATGTGTATATGTGTGTGTATATATGTATGTGTGTATATATGTATATATATATGTATGTGTATATATGTATATGTATATATATATATGTGTGTATATATGTATATATATGTGTGTATATGTCTATATGTATATGTGTGTATGTATATGTGTGTGCATGTGAATATATGTATGTGTGTATATATGTATATGTATGTATATATGTGTGTGCATGTGTATATATGTATATGTGTGAATGTATATATGTGTGTATGTGTATATGTGTATATATATGTGTGTGTATGTATATGTGTGTGTATGTGTGTATATGTATATGTGTGTGTATGTGTATGTATGTATATGTGTGTATGTATATATATGTATGTGTATATATGTATATGTGTGTATGTATGTGTGTGTATATATGTGTGTGCATGTGAATATATGTATGTGTGTATATATGTATATGTGTATGTAAGCGATATGTGTCTACTGCATGTATATATGGCCTATGGTGAATGTATATATGTGTGTATGTATGCCCTATATATGTGTGTGTATGTATATATGTGTGTGTATGTGTATATGTTGGGTGGTGGGAGGGGCTGCCCTTTTCCCCGGGCACCTCTTTCCCCCCTCTCCCGCCTTCCTTCCTTCAATCAAGGGAGCTGGGCGGGGAGAGGAGGGAAAAGGGCTGCCCGGGGGGGGGCAGCTCCCTCCTGCCGCCTCAGGGATCGGGGCAGAGAGGGGTACGGGCAAGCGAGGGAGGTTCCTGGGGGAGGTGGGAAGGGTCCTCCTGCCGGGACGGCAGCGCGGGGGTCCTGCGGAAGGTGGGAGGGGGGAGGGCTGGGGGAGGGGGCGGGTCCCCTCCTCTTTCCACGCCCCCCCCGCCGCTCTACCTGACCGGGACAGCGGCGAGGGGGTACGGAAGGAGGTGGGAGGGGCTGGGGGAGGAGGTGGGTCCCCTCCTCTTTCCATGCCCCCTGCCACTCTTCCTGACCGGGACAGCGGCGGGGGGGAGTGCGGAAGAAGGTGGAAGGGGCTGGGGGGGGGGCGGGTCCCCTCTCCTTTCTTCCGCCCCCGCCGCTCTTCCTGACCGGGACAGCGGCGGGGTGCGGAAGGAGGTGGGAGGGGCTGGGGGGGAGGAGGCGGGGGTCCCTCCTCCCCCGCCCGGGGGTGTGTGCCGCTCTTCCTGACCGGGACAGCTGCGGGGGTGCAGAAGGAGGTGGGAGGGGCTGGGGAGGGGAGGCGGGTCCCTCCTCTCTTTCCATGCCCCCGCCGCTCTTCCTGACCGGGACAGCGGGGGGGGGGGGTGCGGAAGGAGGTGGGAGGGGCGGGGGGGGCGGGTCCCCTTCTCTTTCCACGCCCCCCCCCGCCGCTCTTCCTGACCGGGACAGCGGCGGGGGGGTGCGGAAGAAGGTGGGAGGGGCTGGGGGAGGGAGGCGGGTCCCTCCTCCTTCCATGCCCCCGCCGCTCTTCCTGACCGGGACAGCGGCAGGGGGTGCGGAAGGAGGTGGGAGGGGCTGGGGAGGGGGAGGCGGGTCCCTCCTCTTTCACGCCCCGCCGCTATTCCTGACCGGGACAGCGGGGGGGGGTGCGGAAGGAGGTGGGAGGGGCTGGGGGAGGGGAGGCGGGTCCCCTCCTCTTTCCACGCCCCCTCCCGCCGCTCTTCCTGATCGGGACAGCGGCGGGGGGGTACGGAAGGAGGTGGGAGGGGCTGGGGGGAGGGGAGGCGGGCTCCCTCCTCCATCCAGCCCCCTCCCCCCGCTCTTCCTTACCGGGCAGCGGCAGGGGCGCGGAAGGAGGTGGGAGGGGCTGGGGAGGAGGGGAGGGGTGTCCCCTCCTCCTTCCAGGCCCCCCCCCCCCCGCTCTTCCTGATCAAAGGAGGAGGCGCTCTGGCTTCCATGTGCGAACGTTTGCGCGAACGTTTGCGCTGGCAGCGAAGTGGCCGGGTGGGAGTTCCGTTGGCAATTTTTGGGGATCGTTTTTGGTGTGTTGGGAGGTATGTAGGTCCGGTGTTTTTGGCGTTGTCTGTACCTAGTGTAATGGTCCAGTCGGTTGTCAAGTTTGGTGGTTGTGGGAGCCATAGTTTCTTTGTCTATATACGACATTAAACGGACTGAGCAATTTTATATATATATATATATAATGCTCTGTTCATTTTGAGTGACATCACAACTCAAAACTAGATGGATTGCCGGCAAATTTGGCCACAAGACACTTACTAACCCAAGGAGTGACCATCATGCAAAAATTTGTTTTTGTCCTTTGGGAGTTGAAGTTGCTAGGATTTATAGTTAACCTATAATCAAAGAGCATTCTGAACTCCACCAGTGATGAAACTGAACCAAACTTGGCACAGAGAACTCCCATGAGCATCAGAAAACAGTAGAAGGGTTTGGTGGGCATTGACCTTGAGTTTGGGAATTGTAGTTCACCTACATCCAGAGAGCACTGTGGACTCAAACAATGATGGATCTGGACCAAACTTGGCATTAATATGCCATATACTCAATTGAGGATCTAACACAGGGGTGGGCAATTACCGGCCCTCCAGGTGTTTTGGACTTCAACTCCCAGAAATCCTAACAGCTGGTAAACTGGCTAGGTTTCTGGGAGTTGAAGTCCAAAACACCTGGAGGCCAGGTAATTGTCCACCCCTGATCTAACACATTACTTACTACATTGCCCTCTGTGTAAGGATCCCAGAAAGATGATTCTAGGAGGGCTTCTGGAGGATAGGGTGGCTTGGCAGCAGGCAGCAATGGTTAAGGATTAGCTAGCAGACTACTCTAAAGATATAACAATAAAGGTTGCCACTTTTGCAGAGGCAGCTCAAAATACCCGTGCGAAACTAGCAAGATCCTTAGTGAAGGATGGGAGGTAGCACTGGATGATTCAGTGCGTTGTAGGCGTGGCTGGAATTTAAAGAGCCAGTTTTAATGAGTCTTAATATTTGTGCCGAAGTTTTATATTGGGATGTGTACTCACTAATATGTGTGCTCAATTTGTCGTGGCCTATGGCTAGAACAATAGAACTTATTGAATTACAGAGATATACCCAAATATGAACTCAGGTGGAGTTTGGGGGAAACAGATCTTGACATTTGGGAGTTGTAGTGGCTGGGATTTATAGTTCACCTACCATCAAAGAGCATTCTGAACTCCACCAGCGATGAAACTGAACCAAACTTGGCACGCAGGACTCCCATGAGCAACAGAAAACAGCAGAAGGGTTTGGTGGGCATTGACCTTGAGTTTGGGAGTTGTAGTTCACCTAGATCCAGAGAGCACTGTGGACTCAAACAATGATGGATCTGGACCAAACTTGGCATGAAAACAGTAGAAGGGTTTGGTGGGCATTGACCTTGAGTTTGGGAGTTGTAGTTCACCTAGATCCAGAGAGCACTGTGGACTCAAACAATGATGGATCTGGACCAAACTTGGCATGAATACTCAATATACCCAAATATGAACACAGGTGGAGTTTGGGGGAAACAGACCTTGACATTTGGGAGTTGTAGTTGCTGGGATTTATAGTTCACCTACCATCAAAGAGCATTCTGAACTCCACCAGCCCACCAAACCCTTCTACTGTTTTCTGTTGGTCATGGGAGTCCTGCGTGCCAAGTTTGGTTCAGTTTCATCGCTGGTGGAGTACGTCTCTTGCCCTGGTGAAGAAGGGAGGTGGGCTGGGTGGCCTGGAGGATTTGCTGTGGGCCCTGGGGGTTCTGTGTGGGAAGTTTGCCCCAGTTCTGTCGTTGCTGGGGTTCAGAATGCTCTTTGATGGTAGGTGAACTATACATCCTAGCAACTACGACTCCCAAATGTCAAGGTCTGTTTCCCCCAAGCTCCACCTGTGTTCATATTTGGGTATATGGAGTATTCATGCCAAGTTTGGTCCAGATCCATCATTGTTTGAGTCCACAGTGCTCTCTGGATCTAGGTGAACTACTAAATTTGTTTTTGTCCTTTGGGAGTTGAAGTTGCTAGGATTTATAGTTAACCTATAATCAAAGAGCATTCTGAACTCCACCAGTGATGAAACTGAACCAAACTTGGCACGCAGGACTCCCATGAGCAACAGAAAACAGTAGAAGGGATTGGTGGGCATTGACCTTGAGTTTGGGAATTGTAGTTCACCTAGATCCAGAGAGCACTGTGGACTCAAAACAATGATGGATCTGTACCAAAGTTAGCATGAATACTCCATATACCCAAATATGAACACAGGTGGAGCTTGGGGGAAACAGACCTTGACATTTGGGAGTCGTAGTTGCTGGGATGTATAGTTCACCTACCATCAAAGAGCATTCTGAACCCCAGCAACGACAGAACTGGGGCAAACTTCCCACACAGAACCCCCAGGGCCCACAGCAAATCCTCCAGGCCACCCAGCCCACCTCCCTTCTTCACCAGGGCAAGAGACGTACTCCACCAGCGATGAAACTGAACCAAACCTGGCACGCAGGACTCCCATGAGCAACAGAAAACAGTAGAAGGGTGCTGGCGTGGAGGCGGCCTGGCTTCCCTCCCCTGGCACAGGCAGCATAGGACTGACCTCCTTGAGGGGCCCCTTTCACACCTAGGGTACTATATTTATTTATTTATTTATTATTATTCGGGTTTCTATGCCGCCGACTCCCTGAGGCTCGCGGCGGCTCACAGGAACCGAAGGTACAACTACACACAAGCAATGCGATAAAACATCTAAGACAATTAAACAGTTAAAACAGCAAAATACAAAACCCCCAGGTACAGTTCAGAAATTAGATAGCGTGACACCCCAGGACAGCGGCTAAAGCGGAACATGGGCAGGACCTACTCACCGAAGGCCTGCTTAAACAAATAAGTTTTGCAGGCGCGTCTAAACGGGAGCAGGTCCTTTATAGCCATGTTTCCAGCCGGGAGGGCGTTCCACAGCGTAGGAGCTATAACGGAGAACGCCCTCCGCGAGTAGATGTCAGTTAGCCGATTTCGCCGAGGGTATCTCTAACAAATTAGCATCCTCGGAGCGTAGTGATCTCGGGGACAGTGTGGGGTGAGTCGGTCCTCAAGTACGCTGGCCGCAGGCCATGCAAGGCCTTAAAGGTAAGAACCAACACCTTGAAGGAGATCCCGTGCTCGATTGGGAGCCAGTGCAGATCCTGCAAAACAGGTGTGATGTGGCGGCCTGCTGGGGTTCCAGACAGGAGCCGGGCGGCAGTGTTCTGCACCAGCTTGAGCTTCCGGGTCGCCGACAAAGGAAGGCCAACGTAAAGCGCGTTACAGTAATCCAGCCTTGAGATGACTGTAGCTTGGATCACCGCGGCCAGGTCATTCCGGGAGATATAGGGGGCCAGCCTCCGAGCCTGTCGCAGATGAAAAAAAGCAACCTTGCTGACCGCGGAGACCTGGGCCTCCATGGTCAGCTGGGAGTCCAGATGGACCCCAGGCTCTTAACGGAAGGCGATGGGCATAGCGCCACACCGTCCAGGGTCGGAAGCTGGACATCTACACCACCCGAGCGGCCCGACCACAAGATCTCCGTCTTCGCCGGATTCACCCTCAACCTACTGGCACGCAGCCATCCAGTAACGGCCTCGAGGCAGTGTTGGAAATTATCGGGGATGGATCCCGGCCTGTCCTCCATCCTCAGAATGAACTGGGTGTCGTCAGCGTACTGGTGGCACTCCAGCCCATAACTCCGCACCAGCTGTGCAAGCGGCTGCATGTAGATGTTGAATAACAGAGGGGAGAGGATGGCCCCTTGCGGAACTCCACAAACTAATGAGGAGCCCTCGGAGACCACCTCGCCCCTCCTCACACGCTGAGACCGCTGGTGGAGGAAGGAGGTCAGCCATTTAAGAGCTGTCCCCCTCACTCCAGCCACGGCCAGGCGGTGGATCAGTAGATATATCTCTCTCTGTGAATCCTATCTCTCTCTCTCTCTGATTCACACACACACACACACACACACACACAGGACAGGAGGGCTTTGTGTGTGTGTGTGAATCACAGAGAGAGAGAGAGAGATAGGATTCACAGAGAGAGAGATACCCTAGATGGGAAAGGGGCCCCTCAAGGAGGTCAGTCCTATGCTGCCTGTGCCAGGGGAGGGAAGCCCGGCCGCCTCCGCGCCAGCACCCAGGAAAGGACGAGGGCTGTTGACCCAGGAGCAGGTAGGAAGGCCTGGCGTCGCCTGAGAGACCAAGGCCTTCTTTCTCGTGGTTCTGTTTCCCAGGCTGAAAGGCCACAGGAAGCGACGCCGGGCGGGGGGGGGGGGGGAGGCTCATAATAATAACAATAATAACAATAATAACAGCAATCTATGGGGGGGGCTCCCCCTCTCCCACGCTCGCCCCGAAAGCAGCGCCCCTTCTGCCTCCCCCCCCGCCTCCCGGGCAAGACAAGGGCAAAGGCGAGGCCAGGAAGCCCAGCCCTCCAGCCCCCTCTCCTCACACACACGCACTCACGCAAGGAGGCCTCAGGCCCGGATCCGCCTCCGTCCGCTTGGCCGGGGGAAACCAACCCAGGCCGCTCCTCCTCCTCCTCCTCCTCGGCTCCGACCAGAAGGGGAGGCGCTCACTCGGGCCCGCGCTTGCTTGCCTGCCTGCTTGCCTGCCTACTGCGGCCCGGAAAGGGGTTCGAAAGAAGAAGCCGCCCGAAGGCCTCGTCCCTGCCTGGCTCTGCGCACCTCGCTTCCGCCTCTTCTGCCGCCGCGGAGCATGCCGGGAAATGGAGTTCCAGCCGGGGCACTCTCCTCACTACGGGGCGAGCGAGGGGACAAACTGCTCCCTCCCGCGTTTCCTTCTTGGCCGCCTTCTCAGCTAGTAAGCAAGCCCACAGAAGGCGCCTGGGAGGGAGGCTGGGAGGGAGGGCGCCCCTGGTGGAGAGCCACAGCCACAGCAGGCCCGCAGCCTGAGCCCAGGAGAGAGTGTGTGTGGGCCTCTCTACATTCTCTATTACCCTGTGTCAGAATGGGTAGAGGACTGTGTACACATGCATGTTTGTGTATGTAGATATGTAAGTATGTACCATGGCTATATTCTATTATATAAATGGGTTCACGTCATGTGATGTATCCCTCAAACAAAGAAACCTTACAACGCAGATACACAATACTTGCCAACAGAAATAGGCCTCAAGCAAGGTACGTTTGCAGCAAAGAAACTCCCCCAAAAAACCTAAAAGCCCCCAAAACAACGAATAAAAATAAAACTACATTTACCAGCATCCTCCGGGGCAGCCAAAGACTCACCCAGCCTCTACATTCTGAACAACATGATTGGCTGCCTATAAGGGCGGATTTGCATAACTGCTGCACTGGCCAGCCAACATGAAAATTCCGATCCATAATAAACTGCCAATCCCCAACACAAACACCCAAAACACTTCCAACCGAAAAATCACAGACCACGCCCAAAATTAACTTGATTAACTTCATTAGCTTCATTAACTTGATTTCCCTAACTAGCCCTCAATTACTGGGAAGCTGTTTAGGCTCTAAATTGACAGTAAGGCTTCATTAACTTGATTCTCCCGACTAGGCCTCAGCTCATGGGACATTGTGTATGGCCTGAATTGACAGTAAGGCTTCATTAACTTGCTGTTCCTAACTAGGCCTCAGCTCATGGGACATTGTGTATGGCCTGAATTTACAGTAACCTACCTTGGCACACAGAGCCCCGACTATGCATAGTGGGACTTGAAGTACCACCACGGAAAATGGGATATGTAGTACTTCAAAACCCATCATTCCCCACAGACCACTGCAGCCCAGAACCAAGACCAAAAAAGACCCAACTTGGCACACCATGCCCCCCATGACCCACACTCCATCCAACTGCAGTTTAGAGGAGGGCACACCGTGGATGATTGGACTTTCTCGCATCTCCTAAAAAGGGCACAGCAACGCGTGCCGGGTACAGCTAGTATGATATAATATATTGTATATACATGTAATATTGATAATACTTCTAATAATACATATTAATATTGTGCTATGGCAATAATATATTGTATAGACATGTAATACTTCTAATAATAATATGATAACTATATATTTTATATTACAAGTAATATTACTAATGATATTACAGTATCATGTTATATATAATATTGGTATTGCGCTATGGCCATAATATATTGTATTTCCGAGTCTATAGGATGGAGGACCACCGCCTCCCAAAGATACTACTCTATGGTGAACTCGCTACGGGTCAGCGCAAGAGAGGTGCCCCCAAAAAGAGATATAACGACTCCCTGAAACAACAACTCAGGCTCGGCCAGATTGATCACCAACAATGGTCCACCCTGGCCTCACATCGGGAGGCGTGGAGACGCACTATCCACAATGCTGCGGCCTCTTTCGAGAAGACACACCAAATGGTTCTCAAAGAGAAACGACCATACAGAAAGAACCGCAACTTGGAAACAACATCACCCAAGGAGACTTTCTGCTGTGCTTTCTGCAAACAAACTTGCCTATCTCAGATTGGCCTTTTTAGTCATCAACGCGCTTGTAAGAAGCGTGGGATGAGTCCTTTGGGAGGCGGTGGTCCTCCATCCTAGGGACGTGCCCTGCCCAGCACAGCTGTGTTCTCAATAGCATGGCCTCAACGCTGGTGACCCCTGCTTGCTCAAGGACAGCAACATTCATCACATAGTTGGTCCAGTATATATTTAAGATTGTGCGAAGACAGCACTGATGGAAGCGTTCGAGGAGTCGTAGGTGTTGGCGATAGGTGACCCATGTTTCAGACCCATAAAGGAGAATAGACAGTATGATAGCTCTGTACACACTGATTTTGGTGCTTTGCCTCAGGTGCTTGTTGCTCCAGACTCTTTTGTGAAGGCTTCCGAATACACTATATCAGGGGTGCTCAGAATGGTGATCGGGATCACCAGGGTGATCTTCGGGCCTCATCCTGGTGATCTTCAGGCCCCTGACCAGGTTTTTTGCTGTTGGTCCTCTTCACGCGCCCCTGCACGCTGCAAAGTAGTCCTCCGTCGTTGCTTTTCCCTGCTCGTGCGCCGCCTCCAAAAGCTCCGTCCAGAGTGCAAGAGGCAGAATGGGCCCCCTCTTTTGGATTCCTCCTCCTCCCTCCATCCTTCTCCAGCCACTCAGAGTCGTAGGAGACCAAAGGGGGCGGGCCTGGATGACGCGATGCATGGCTGGCCCCATTCTGCCTCTTGGACTTCTCGTGAGCTCTTGGAGGCGGCACACATGCTGGCGGCGTGGAAATAGGAGCAACGATGGAGGAGGAGAAGGACGCGTTGGGGTCATTTCCTTACCGCATCTCAAAGGTCGGTCTTTTTACTTTGGGGTGGGTGCTTCATTGTTCTGTGGCATGTCTCTTTGTTTATTTTAATGTTTAAAAATGGCCTTTTAGCTCCAAAGCCTGCTTGCTTTGTTCCTTGAGAAATATATGTTGGGGAATATGGAAATGTGGGAGAAATGGGGTGGTTGGATGTATTTTTGCATGCCCCTTTGTTTACCTTGCTGAGTATTAAATGGCCTTGCAGTTCAACAGCCTCTCTTCTTACTTTCTGGCTGATAATACGTGTGGTAATGTGGCAGTGTGGGAGAAATGGGGTGGTTGGATGTATTTTTATGCTCTGTTTTATATTGTTATTAAATTGAAATGTTGATGTTTTATAACTTCATTTTATGTCAACTGCCCCGGGCCTGCTGGAAGGAGCGGTACATAAAAATCAATAATAAATATAAATAAATAAATAAGAAGATAGTTATACGTTTTACATTTCTGGGTAGGTGATCTTTGGGACTTGGTTTTTTAATCAGTAGCTCCCATGCCGAAAAAGTGTGAGCACCCCTGCACTATATCTTGTACTTCAAAGCTATATCCCAGCCATCTTACCAGCTGTTAGGAACATTGGGAGCTGAAGTCCAAAACACCTGGAGGCCCAAAGGTTGGGAACCACTAACCTAAAGTGAGGCCGCACCTCCTGCCGAAGGGCCCCTGTGTTTCATGTATGACATGGGAGTCAGAGCCCTCTCCTTGTCCATCATAAGCCCCCCGCCTCAAAGGAAGGCAGTCACAAGCCCCTTTCACACGGTTGAATAACATCCCACATTATCTGCTTTGAACCGGAATGTATGGCAGTGTGGACTCAGATATCCCAGTTCAAAGCGGATACTGTGGGATTTTCTGCCTTGATATTCTGGGTGACGGGGCTGTGGAAGGGCCCACAGGCTTCTCATGTCCAGGTGAGGTTTGTCGTTGCCTTCCTTTGAGGCTGAGGCCCCTTCTACACTGCCATACAAAACCCAGACTATCTGCTTTGAAATGAATTATATTGCAGTGTAGACTCATAATCCAGTTCAAAGCAGATAATCTGGATTTAATAAGGCAGTGTAGATGGAGCAATGGAGAATGGCCTCAGCCCCGAAGGGTCTACAAGGGTGTCCAGGTCCCTTCCCATCCTGGAAGGGACCTGGACCCAAACCATGGAGGGCTTTCAAGGTCAAAACCAACACTTTGTACGTTGCCCGGAAACTAATTGGCAGCCAGTGGAGTGACTTTAGGATGGAGAGACTTTAGGATGCTCTCTCCCGGATGTTCCCATAACCAACCTGGCTGCCGTATTTTGATCCAACTGGAGTTTCCCAACTTGCTACTAAGGTAGCCCAACGTAGAGTGCGTGGCAGAAGTCCAGCCTTGAGGTTCAGAGTGTGTGCTCCTCACCCATCCTTTTCAAAGTAAGTTTTTTTATTATGCACTGGCTGCCCCTGCCACGCCTTGCTGTGGCCGTCTTTGTATGTGTGTTGTTTGTGTATATGTGTGTGTATCCTCTACATTGGCGCCCCCTTGTTGTGGGGGAGAGGCTTGCGTACCCTAATTAAGTTGTGAGCTATGCTGGCTGTGTCATAATAGTCACAGGTAGGGCCTCCCATGCCAGACAGGTCACAACCAAAGAAGGGAAGCTCTAAATTCAAATCCGGGCAGATGGTCAACCCTGTAATATCAACCATCTAAGAGAAGGTAACTCTAATCAAACCTACGACCCGAGGACCTCGCGGCCACCGTCCAAGCTTGCTAGGCCCCGGCAGACGAGCCTTTGGTTTAAAGGGTGAGGCCAGTTCTGCGCATGCTGCGCTCCACCAGAAAAACCCATTTCACAGGCTCGAAGGACATATCCAACTTCCGAATTTTTAGTCATCAACACACTTGTGGAAAGCATGGGATCTTTGTTAGAGAAGAAAAGCCAAGAGAGAGACAGATGTGTGTATATATTTGTGTATATGTGTGTGTGTGCATATATATATGTGTGTGTGTGTGTGTGTGTATGGTTTGGCATACATTGTATTTTTTATTTTTTTAGGCTTTTAAAGTCCATTCAGCTGTGATTTTCTGTCTTTTTATGAGTGACGGTCACTTGTTGGCCTGAGAGGTGTATTGTGTCCAAATTTGGTGTCAATTCATCCAGTGGTTTTTGAGTTATGCTAATCCCACAAACGAACATTACATTTTTATTTATATAGATTTCAAAAATATTATTTTTACACAAAGACAAAAAGGGAGCAAAGAAGGGAATGAGGGTTGTGGAGCTCCGATTAGTCGATTAGAACTGTATAACTCGACCGGTTTCGACCACTGGACGCAGATGCTGTTGATAAGATTGTGGCTGCAACCAGGCCTACCACCTGCTCCCTCGACCCGTGCCCCTCCTGGCTTGTTAGACCTTGCCTGGAGGGGTTACGTGGGCCTCTGTTGAACATCGTAAATACCTCCCTTGAGCAAGGAGTCTTTCCAGAGTGCTTAAAAGAGGCGGTGGTAGCTCCATTACTGAAAAAACCGACGTTAGATCCTTCGGTTCCCTCCAACTACCGACCAGTGTCGAACCTTCCGTACCTGGGGAAGGTAGTTGAGAGGGCAGTAATGGAGCAATTGCAGTCCTTCTTAGATGATGCAACATGGCTTGACCCCTTCCAGTCCGGCTTCCGTTCGGGGCACGGGACGGAGACGGTCCTGGTCTCCATCACAGACCAACTCCGCTGCCAGCTCGACCAAGGCGGGTCTGCGCTACTCGTGTTATTGGACCTCACGGCAGCGTTTGACACGGTCGACCACAATCTTTTGACCCACTGCCTGGCCATGGCTGGAGTAAGGGGGACGGTCCTTAAATGGCTGTCCTCCTTCCTCCACCAGCGGTCTCAGCGTGTGAGGAGGGGTGAGGTGGCCTCTGAGGGTTCCCCACTAGTTTGTGGGGTCCCGCAGGGGGCCATCCTTTCCCCTCTATTATTCAACATCTACATGCAGCCGCTTGCACAGCTGGTGCGGAGTTATGGGCTGGAGTGCCACCAGTACGCTGATGACACCCAGCTCATTCTGAGGATGGAGGGCAGGCCTGGATCTGTCCCAGATAATTTCCAGCTGTGCCTCGAAGCCGTCACTGGATGGCTGCGAGCCAGTAGGTTGAGGGTGAATCCGGCGAAGACGGAGATCTTGTGGCTGGGCCGTCCGGGTGGTGGGGATGTCCAGCTTCCGAGCCTGGACGGTGTGGCGTTATGCCCATCGTCTTCCATTAAGAGCCTGGGGGTCCACTTGGACTCCCAGCTGACCATGGAGGCTCAGGTCTCTGCGGTCAGCAAGAGTGCGTTCTTCCATCTTAGACAGGCAAGGAGGCTGGCCCCCTATCTCTCCCGGAACGACCTGGCCACGGTGATCCAAGCCACGGTCATCTCGAGGCTAGATTACTGTAACGCACTTTACGTTGGCCTTCCTTTGTCGGTGACCCGGAGGCTCAGGCTGGTGCAGAACACTGCCGCCCGGCTCCTGTCTGGTTCCCCAGCAGGCTGCCGCATAACACCTATTTTGCAGGATCTGCACTGGCTGCCGATTGAGCACCGGATTACCTTCAAAGTGTTGGTATTTTCCTTTAAGGCCTTACACGGCCTGGGGCCAGCATATCTAAGGGAACGTCTCACCCCATATTGCCCTTTGAGATCGCTACGGTCGGAGGATTCCAACCTCCTTGAGGTGCCTGCGGTGAAACTTGCCAGGTTGACGTCAACTCGCCGGAGAGCGTTCTTTGTCATAGCACCTGTGCTGTGGAACGCCCTCCCGGCCGAAACACGGGCCTTGAAGGACCTCCTCCCATTTAGACGGGCCTGCAAAACCCACCTCTTTAAACAGGCCTTCAATGGGTAGGCCCGGCTCATCCGCCGCCATTTAGCTCTAGCTTTTAGTACATGCTGTACCACTGTTTTAAGTAATTCCGTCTATCTGTTTTATTGCTACTATTGTTTTTAACTGTGTTCGAATATGTATTGCTGTGCCTTATGGCTACTGTAAGCCGCCGCGAGCCCCTGGGAGTTCGACGGCATAGAAGCTGAAATTAATAAATAAATAAATAATAAATGTCTACTTCATCACTCAGGAAAGGGATGGAGGAGGAAAAGACACCTTATGTTTGCTATCATTGTTACACCAGGTAGTATTATACACATCGCCTAACGTTTAGGAAGTTCCAAAGGTCCTCTGTAACAGAAAAGAAGGCACTCTCGACGTCCAACATCAAAACTGGTCGCCATACGATCCTATGTTCTTCCTTTCTTCTTTTCCAGTTCTTTACGTGTATTTTTCTAAATCTACGTATTGTCATATAAATCTAAAAATTCAATTCCATTTGTTAGTAAATTAATATTGTGTGGGTGAGAATTCACTATGTTACATTGTCATGTTCTTTTTTTAAAAAAAAAAATATTTATTGGGGTTTTTCCATAAACAAACATTGAAAGTGGGGGAACAGTCTCAGGTACAGGACAGTAGGAAAAATAAAGGAGAGGCTGAGAGTGGTGATGGGAGAGGGGGTAGAGGGAGTGGGGGAGGGGGGATGATGCTGGGGGGGTCGGTGACCAGGCATGGGGGGTAGAGAGGGGAAGGGTTAGGGGCGATGAAGGTGGCTGTATGATCCGGGTTCTGGGAGGGCTAGTGATGGGCAATGGTGGTGGGAAGAGATAAAAACCGGGGTAGTTTGCTTCCTTCTAGGGTCCTTGTTCGTGGGTGTTCTTTGTTGTTCACTTGCAGTCTCCCTCCTTGTTGAGCTGGACATTTCTTTTTAACAGGTCTTCTTTTAAGGCCCTTTTTTCCTTCTTCTTTCCAAGACGGGGTCTCTTGCCCCTCTGTATCTAAGAGCAATCTGTTGCTTTTAGATTTTTCCCTCTTCGTTGCTTTATTTTGTTTTTCTTTTTGTTTGTTCCCCCCCCCCCCCCTTTAGCCTTCAAAATCTTTCCAGCATTTGGTGGCCATTGTCCGTTCCCTGTCCTCCCGCGTAGCCGGGCCCGTGCCCCTTCAGCCTCCACTCTAACCGTTCTCCCTAGGCGATTCGAGGCCTTCCGTAGCCATCCCCAGGATGCCACATCTCGTAGGCCTGAAGTATGCCTCAAGCGAGTAAGGGCGGTTTTTCTTCAGGCTCTTCTTTCTTCCATGCTGGGTTGTTCCCGTCCAGCTTCTCTTCCTATTGGGCTGCGTCCCATACTTTTTGCCGTCCTTTTCTGCATCCCGGCTGGGGCTTTTGGGTGTTGCAGCTGCCTCCTGATGTTTCCCCCCTTCTCTTTTTTGGGGAGCAGAGGTGTTAGGGCCCTTCGACATCATTCCTGCAGGATCCAGTGGTACTACTTCCCTACTTCTGGGGTGGAGTCCTCTTTTCTCTGCTCCTGCCCGCGGCTTTACGTTCTCCTTCCCTTTCTTCTCCCCACCTTCACATATTGTCGTGTTCTCTCCCTTGGCCCGGGGGGCGTCTTCTCCATCCTCGTAGAGGATCGGCAGTCCTGACCCTGTGGGGAGCGCCTCTTCATTTGGTTCCGTTCTCGTTTGTAGGGAGTGTTCCCGGTTCGCACCCATTTGTTCTTCCTGCCGGGACATCATGTCATTCATCCTCCGTAGGAATCCGTCTTGAGCCTCCCCTTCATGTTCTTTTCTTAAAACACTACACAAACATTATGCATTTGTGTATATATAGTAATCAAATCTCTAAAATACAAGGCTACCAGCCACTTCTATTCTAATTAAAGAGTACCCATAGGTCAGTTATCTAAAGCTTCTTGAATACTGAGTGTATCAATACTACAAAATGTACCTATGTACTATTCATACGGTTTCCGTCAACAAATCCCGAGGTTCTCCTCTTCCTTTGCGCCTTTATACACACTGTGAAGGGGTTCCATTCTTCTCGAAGTTTCTGTGTACGCGTTTGTATTTGTTTGTTGTAGAGCTAAAGTTAATTTGGCCATTTTCGCCATTTCAAAAACTGTTGTATTCCAATCTTCTGGTTTTGATGTTTTGTGTTTCAATGTCTGTTTGTCTAGTGATCCCAGTAGAAAGAATTCGCCCCCGTCCATCATGGCAAGATCATGACCAGATTTGCGGATGATACAAACCTGGCGGGGCTTCTTCTCACCTCCGAAGGGGATGTGCCTGCCTATCGGGGTGAGGCGGCTCCTCTGCTCTTGTGATGCAGGGGCAATAATAGGGTTCTGAACATCAACATGACCACGGAGCTCATAGTGGACTACAGAAAGGACAGACCAGAAATCCAGTCCTTGGTCAGAAACAGGGACCAAGTGGAGGAGGTGGCCAGTTGCAAATTCCTGGGCGTCACTGTAAAGGAGGATCCGGCCTGGCTTGGTAGTTGCACAGTGGTAGATAGGAAGGCACCCCAAAGGGTCTCCAATTCTGCAGAGACTCATGTTTTGCCCTCTTTCTCATTCTCTGGAAGAACATTATAAGTCCCGGAGCCGTAAGAAAGCTCAAAGCATTCTTGGGGATCCATCTCCCCCAGCGTATTCTTTTTTTAAAAAATTATTGCCATCTTGCAGACGGTACAGGGTGACAAAGACCAGGATAAACAAACCGAAGGACAAAGCTGTAACTACGAGGGTTGAATGAAAAGTAATGCCTCCACCTTCGTTACTTGGGTTTGGATGGGAATATTTTAGTAATTCAGACGCAGAAATAATCCTTAGATTGTGCTCTTTAACTACCACTATTCACTATTCCACATAATCACCAGACAATTGGATACATTTCTGCCAACGATGAACAAGTTTTCTGAAGCCGTCACGGAAGAAGTCGGCACTCGGTTTCCGCAACCAGCATCACACAGTTCTCTCAACGTCTTCGTCAGAAGCATCATGATGTCCCCCCAGATCTTCTTTCATTATCGGGAACAGATGGAAGTCAGACAGTGCTAAATCTGGACTGTGTGGAGGATGCTGTACAGTGGTGAGATCCAGTCTCTGAAGTTCTGCTGTGGTGGCATGTGAAGTGTGTGGGCACAGGACGTCCAACTCTTTGTCACGCAAGTCAGATCTCGATATCTTTAAACTTACTCGCTCAGCGACGCACAGTACTCACATCAACACAGTCACCATAAAACGGTTTGCATTTTCCGAGGAATCACTTTTGGCGTGACTCCTTCTGCTATCAAGAATTTAAGGACTGCATGTTGCATAAGTCGCATTGACCGACCGTCTGCACAGGGTTCCATGATGAGAACAATATGATGATTGTTGTGATAATGGAAATGGCTTTATGACGGTATAATTAATGTGATTGTTTTAATCTTTTATGGATTTATGGTTTTATATTATTGCTATATTGTAATATTGCAGCATCGAATTATTGCCGGTGTTAGCCGCACTGAGTCCCCACTCGGGGGTTGAGAAGGGCGGGGCAGAAATGTTGTAAATAAACAAACAACCTATCTTGTTTGTAACATGAGGTTTGTAACATTGTGTTCTTTGATGTGGATGTAGATGTTGAGTCTAAGCAAAGCTCTTTCCACACTTTAAGCATGTTCGGAAATTTACTCCTAGGAAGGAAAATTCATTCCTTTTTAAACTTTGAATCTGTTCTAATGGTTTTTAACTGGGAATTTTTAAACATGTTTATATTTAATCCCTGTTTTAATGTTTGCATATAAGTTCTATGCTCCACTCTCACTGAAGCTCTTTTCACACTCCAGGTATTTACAGTTTCTTCCTAATGTGAGTTCGATTATGTTGGCGTAGATCTCCGTTGCAAGTGTAGCTCTTTCCGCACTCCTGGAAACATAAGGTTTCTCTTCAGTGCGATTTCTTTGGTGTGAATATAGTTCTGCACTCTGCGCAAAGTTCTTTCCACAGTCCAGGCATTTATAGGGTTTCTCCCCGGTGTATATTCCTTTGATGTTTATGTAAATGTCCACTCCGAGTGAATTTCTTTCCACACTTTGGACATTCATAGGGTTTCTCCCCAGTGTGAGTTCTTTGATGTGAACGTAGACCTTGACCTCGAGTGAAGCTCTTTCCACATTCCTGGCATTCATAAGGTTTCTCCCCAGTGTGAATTCTTTGATGTGCCCGTAGATCTCCACTCTGAGCAAAGCTCTTTCCACACTCCAAGCATTTAAAGGGCTTCTCCCCAGTGTGAGTTCGCTGGTGTGAACGTAGTAATCCAATGTGGGCAAAGCATTTTCCACACTCAAAGCATTTAATGGATTTCTCCCCACTGTGACTTATTTGATGTAAATGTAGTTTTTTACTATAGGCAAATTTCTTTCCACACTCCAGGCATTTAAAGGGTTTCTCCCCAGTGTGAGTCCTTTGATGTAAACGCAGATTTCCATTTTGTGAGAAAACCTTTCCACACTCTGGACATTCATATGGTTTTTCTCCAGTGTGAATTCTGTTATGTTTACGTAGATCTCCATTGACAGTGAAGCTCTTTCCGCACTCCAGGCATTTATAGGGTTTCTCCCCAGTGTGAGTTCTCTGATGTGTATGCAATTGCGAACTCTGAGTGAATTTCTTTCCACACTCTGGACATTCATAGGGTTTCTCCCCAGTGTGAGTTCTTTGATGTGATTGTAGATGTCCACTTTGAGTAAAACTCTTTCCACATTCAGTACATTTATATGCTTCCTTCTCCATGTTTCCCTTTCCGAACTCTGAGTAAGGTGAAGAGTTCAGCCAGATTGGCACCTTCGGAGTATTTCTTCTTCTTCCTATATGACTGGTTTCCTTAGTGCACTTTTGAATTCCAAATTCTTCAATATCCGCTAGAGGTTGAATTGTTTCCCGTCATGACAAATGTGGCCCCAAAGAATGCTCCTTTCCCTGGTGAAGAAAGGAGAAATGAAAGATAAGGAAGGAAAGCCAAAACCTTTGATTTCCCCCCTGTTATTTTTATTTTTTACCCTGTTTTTTCTCTCCAGAAGGAGACTCAAAGCGACTTGCATTAAAAACATTTCAGTACAATGTAAAATCTATCTATCTATCTATGACAGAATTAATTGGCATTGGTATTAATTAAAGTTTGTTTGTTTGTTTATTACCGTATTTATATACCGCCTTTCTCAGCCCGAAGGCAGATCAAGGCAGTTTACACTCGGCACAATTTGATGCCCCCCAACATATAAATACAATTTAAAACATAGCATATAACATATAGTGCTGGTTTTGACCTATAAAGCCCTATACGGTTCTGGCCCAGCTTACTGGTCTGCACGCATCTCCCTCATCATCCTGCCTTGCAGTTTAAGATCATCTGGGGAGGCCCTGCTCTCGCTCCCGCCAGCGTCACAAATACGTCTGACAGGGAAGAGAGACAGGGACTTATCGGTTGTGGCCCCCGCCTGTGGAACTCACTTCCCGCTGAGGTAAGATTGGCTCTGTCCCTCCTGTCATTTAGGAAAAAAATGAATTCGTGGTTATGGGTTATGGACAACAGACAGAGATAGCACTTTGAACATGGAATTGGATATGGAATTGACTGGAATGGTGATATGGCTATTAATACTGTTTTTTAGTGTTTTAATGAATGTTTTACTTATTGTTTTAATTGTTATGTTGGTCTGTTATATGTAGTGGCATCAATTGCTGCCAAATGTAAGCCTCTCTCAGTTGAGAAGGAATGGGATAGAAATACCGAAAATAAATAAACATTTGCATTTTAAAAGTCAATGATATCATACATCCTTAAGGTCTCCTTACTGAAATCACTACTCAATCGCATCGTCAGTCCTTCCATGGTCTATCGTTGCCTGTTACATTGGGTTTGCCAATGCCTGCTCAAGGAGCCAGGCATTTGCATTGCAACCTTTTTGCGCAATGATAATAATCTTTATTTCTACCCTACCACCATCTCCCCAAGGGGACTCGGGGCGGCTTACATGAGACCACGCCCATCAGTACAGTAACACAAGATAACACAACATAACACAAGAACACCAAGAAAAAAATACATAAAATAGAAAACCAATATAAATAAACAACGTATTTAAATGAATTAAACCAGATAGAGATAAACAAGGAAGATGTTCTCACATGCCTTACTAAACTAAATGTCAACAAATCACCAGGGCCAGATGGCATCCACCCCAGAGTTCTTAAGGAACTCAAGTGTGAAATTGCTGAAATTCTAGCCAAAATATATAACCTTTCTCTAAGATCAGGCACTGTACCCGAGGACTGGAGGGAGGCAAATGTAACTCCGATCTTCAAGAAAGGATCCAGGGGTGATCCAGGAAATTATAGGCCAGTTAGTCTAACCTCAGTTCCAGGCAAAGTGATGGAAACCATTATTAAAGAAAAATCACTAAGCACATAGAAGAACAGGCATTGCTGAAGGAAAATCAACATGGTTTCTGCAAAGGCAAATCATGTCTTACTAACTTGTTAGAATTCTTTGAGGTGTAAATAAACACATAGATAAAGGGGACCCAGTCGATATTGTTTACCTTGACTTTCAAAAGGCTTTTGACAAAGTCCCTCACCAAAGGCTCCTAAATAAGCTCTTCAGCCATGGAATCAGAGGACAGGTCTTGTCCTGGATTGGAACCTGGCTAAACTGTAGGAAACAAAGGGTGGTAATAAACGGACATTTCTCTGGGTGGAAAGAGGTGAGAAGTGGCGTACCCCAAGGTTCAGTTTTGGGTCCGTTACTTTTTAATTTATTCATTAATGACCTGGATGTAGGAGTGAATTCTGAGGTAGCAAAGTTTGCAGACGACACTAAATTGTTCAGGGTAGTTAAAAATGAAACTGATTGTAAAGAGCTCCAGAAAGATCTCTCGAAATTGAGTGAATGGGCAACAAAGTGGCAAATGCATTTTAACCTAAACAAGTGTAAAGTCATGCACATCGGGGCAAAGAACCCCAACTACACCTACAAATTGATGGGGTCAAAGCTTTCTGAGACAAACCAGGAAAGGGATCTTGGGGTTTTGGTGGACAGCTCAATGAAGATGTCAACCCAGTGCGCTGCAGCAGTGAAAAAAGCAAATTCTATGCTTGGCATGATCAGGAAGGACTCGAACATAGGTCGGCAAATGTTGTATTGCCTCTCTACAAATCTATGGTGAGGCCACATCTGGAGTACTGTGTACAATTCTGGTCTCCGCACCTTAAGAAGGATATAACGGAACTGGAAAAGGTACAAAGAAGGGCAACAAAAATGATCCAAGGGATGGAGCAGCTCCCTTATGAAACCAGGTTGCAACGCCTTGGTCTTTTCAGCCTTGAAAGACGACGTTTAAGAGGTGACTTGATCGAAGTGTATAAAATCATGCATGGGATAGAAAAGGTGAATAAAGAAAAAAATATTTACTCTGTCACACAACACTAGGCCTAGGGGCACTCCTGAAGCTCCAAGGTAGGAAAGTTAGGACTAATAAAGGGAAATATTTCTTCACCCAGAGGGCCATTGGGTTATGGAACTCACTTCCAGAGGAGGTTGTGACAGCGGTCAGCCTGGACAGCTTCAAGGCAGGATTAGACAGATTCATGGATACCAAGGGAATCAGTAGTTACTGAAATGGACATCCAAGTGCCACCTCTGTTTTGATGGAGGCAGGCAGGATTTTCCCCGGGTACTGGTTGTGGGGGGTCGGGAGCAGATGAGGGTTTTGCCCTCCTTTCTGCTAGAGATCCCCGTGTACAACTGGTGGGCCACTGTGTGACACAGAATGCTGGACTAGATGGGTTGAGGCCCGATTCAGCATGGCTCTTCTTATGTTCTTATGTTCTTATGTTCTAACGTAACACTATAAAATCAGAACATTAAAACACTAAACATGAGCAGGGCCAAATTCAAGGTAATTTTTTTTAAACCACTGGGTGATAGGGCAATTAAATATATCAGGATGGAGGTAAGGTAAGATTTAATTGCACAAACCAGAAAATAAAGTGCTTCTGAGGGCCTTTTATGCAGAGTTTGGTCAGGAATTATCTTACATTCAATCATGGAAGGCACACTGGAACAGCCAAGTGTTCAGGCTCCTCCTACTACAGAGAAGGCCCTCTCCCTTGTCCCCACAAGTCGTTAAGAGGGAGGGGGCCGATCTAATATCCCTTGGAAGGGCATTCCGCAGCTGAGGAGCCGCCACTGAGAAGGCCCTGTCTCTCGTTCCCGCCAAGCGCATTTGAGTTGGAGGCAGGACCGAGAACAGGATTTCCTCAGACGATCTTAAAATGTAATTAAAATTCTTTAAAACGTATTCAAAACTAAAAACCACAGCAGCCCTTGACTCGATCTTGAAAAGCCTGCCTCAATGAAAAGGGTGTAGCCTGCCACTGGAAGGACAGCAGGGAGGGGGTCATTCTGGCGGGGAGTTCCAGAGTCGAGGAGCAGCCACCGGGAAGGCCCCCTCTCTCTCATTTTTACCAATTATCCACTGGCAACCAGTGGAGCTGCTGTAACAGGGGGTTGCCTGCTGCTTCCAGACAGCCCCAGTGAACAACTTGTCTGCAGCTCTTTGGACTAGCTGAAGTTTCTGAGCACTTTTCAAAGTGAGCCATGTTGCGCAGCAAGCGAATTCCACTCAGTGCCCATTCAACGTCCCAAGTCCAAAATGCAAAGGACTCACAGACCAGCGAGAACAATAGGCAGCAGAGTTGCTGTCTATTCTACTCGCTGTGCCTGTACGGCATATTGTATTTTAATCTGATGTTTTATTAGGTGATTTTTAAAGTGTGCTATTTTAATGTGTTTTTTTATTGTATCATTTATTTCTGTGAGCCGCCCCGAGCCTTCCGGGAGTGGCGGCCTAGAAGCCCAAGAAAGAAAGAAAGAAATAAAAATGAACTGACTCCATTATGGGCTGCGTCTTTACTCAGGGAGGGGTCATGGCCATTGTGGCCTCTTCGGGATCCAACTCCAGCTGACAAGGCTCTTCAGCGGCTGTTGCCTTCCATCAGGGATCCGAGAGAAGCCTGGGACACTTTCTGCCCAGGACTGAGCTCTGCTTGGCTGCTTCGTCTCCAGATGTCCTCAGGTTGAGAACCCCCTGAAACTCCCTTCTGAAAGAAATAAAAATGCCCCCCCCCCCCTCACAGACCCTCCTCGTGAAGGCAACCTCCGGAAAACGCCCCTCTGCCCTTTGGCCTTTGGGGAGGAGGACCAGAGCACTTTAGGAAATATGCCATTGGAAAGCAGGTCGTCCTGCCTGTAGTTCGCGGCCATTATGGGAGAGGAAAGAAGAACCCTCAGCCCAGGCGTGTCCAATGTGTAATGGTACTGACTGTGTGAGATGTTTTACTGTTGATCATGATTTCAAAATGTGTCTGTTTAGTGATTAGCTGTTCTATGTTTTTACTTTGTTATTTAATGTTATTTGACTAGTACAGTGCTGTTATTATTCTGTATTACGTCTTATGGCTGTCGTGTTTTGGTATTCAATGCCTGGCATTGCATGTTTGCCTTTGTAGGTGTCATAGGCCCCGAGTCTCCCTGGGAACAAGGGAGGGCCGCCTAAAGAAAAGATTATTATCATTATGATTATTATTTAAAAAGAGGCTTGGCTGTTGTATGGAGCAAGTGGAAGGCGATATATGTCCTTTTTGCTTTTTGTAAAATGAATGAGTTGGGAAAGAAGGGTCACTCCATGAACACCCACTCCGGGGGGCAGCGGCTCCAGGTGTCAATATTTCACATTATTTAAATGTTTTTAGAGATGTAGGGGGAAAGTGCATCTTAGAATCAAAGAAATATACTACTTAAAATATTTTTTTAGCAGTATTGACATTGGGAAGATGGTGAAAGCAGGGTGGAGAAACACATATTTTTGCTTTCAGTCTGAAGCAACTAATCTACAATAAGCAATAGAGCCAGCCTTCTGCATTTGCTGAGGGATTCCTCAAATGTGGGGAAAACACAAATATAAGAAATCCAATTTCTTAAGCTTGAAAGCCCCTCTCTAAGGATTTCTAGGTCTTCCATCACAGCACTATGGTCAATCTATTGATGTTGGCTAGAGACTCGTCCTGAAGAACCCTGGGATTCCTAAAGCAGTCTTTCTCAACCGCTGCTCCTCGGCACACCAGCGCCCCTTGAAGAATCACTGGGTGTGCCGTGAAAAACCTCTCCCCCCCCCCGCCTTTCTTCCCCCTCCAGGCTGCTACTGCTGCTTTGGGGGAGGAGGGGGGGGGGGCGATGCCCTCTCTTCCCTTCGCAATCTCTCTCTCTCTCTCTCTCTGTCTGTCTCTCTGGGAAGGAGGAGCCGCACAAAGAAGGCAGCCCGGCCGGGTCTCTCTCCGCCAAGGAAGGAAGGAGAGAGGAAAAGAGAGAGGCCCTCCCCACCCCTCTCCGGCTGCAGGGAGAGAGAGAGAGCACTCTTGGGGAGGAGGAGAGAAGGGGCGCGTGGTTGCTGCGCCGAGAGGGCATGCGCCTATGCTGAGCTCTCTCAGATCTCTCGGCACATGCCTCCCTCTCCCAAGGCAGTTCCTGTTCCTTCAGGAGGCTGGCCCCTGCTCAGATTCAGTGGGTCCTGAAGGGGGGAGGGGAGGGGAGGAAGGGTTGCAGAAGCAGCCCTGGAGGCAAAGCAGAGATCTGGCGTGGCCCCTCCTTTCCCCCTCCCTCCCAGTCTCTGCAAACAGCCTTTTCCCCAAAGAAAAACAGACTCCGAGGTAAGCAGAGGGAAGAGCCATCCAGTCACACCTCCAGCCACCCAGAAACACACACTCAAAGCACTCTGGACAGATGGCTCTGCTTAAAAGAGTCCAGAGTAGGAAGGAGACTCCACCATGCCCCAAAGCAGCACGTTCCATTGTTAAACAATTTGGCTCCTCTTTCTTCTCTCCTGTCTTTTGAGGGAAAGTTGGAGCCGGTTTGTGTCTCTTTGGGGTTCCCAGAAAGGAAGACTGGGGTGAGGGGATGCCATGCTCTATTTATTGTTATTACATTTATTATATTACTAGCTTGGGGACCCAGCGGTGCCCGGGTCATTTGAGAAGTGCAGCAGGATGTAGAGTGGGTCATGGGGGCTCTGTGTGCCAAGTTTGGTCTTGATCCATCATTATTGGGAGTTGCAGTGGTATCATGAAATTACTGAAGGTAGTGGAAGTCCCATCATCTCTGGTCCACCCTCCCCCAAAGTGTAGTAGGATGTAGATTGGGTCATGGGGGCTCTGTGTGCTAGGTTTGGTCTATATTGGTGAATGGATGAGGGTTGCATTGTTTTTAAGAAGTGAGTGAAGGTACTTCAAGTCCCATCATCCGTGGTCCGTCTCACACAAAAACAGCACCAGGATGTAGAGTGGGTCATGAGGGCTCTGTGTGCCAGGTTTGGTGTTGATCAGTCATTGGATTAGGTTTGTAGCAGGCTTGGAAAGTGAGGGAAGGTACTGCAAGTCCCATCATCCATGTTCTGCCCCCCTCCAAAGTTCAGTAGGATGTAGAGTGGGTCACTGGGGCTCTGTGTGCCAAGTGTGGTCTTTATCGGTGTTTGTTGGGGGCCGCAGTGGTCTGTGTGGGAACAGAGGGGTGAAAGTACTACAAATCCCATCATCCATTGTCAGTCCTCCCCCGAACCTCACCAGGACGTGAAGGCAGTCATGGGGGTTATGTGTGCCAAGTGTGGTCTCGATCAGTAATTGGATGAGGGTCGCAGCGGACTTGGGAAGTGAGTAGAGGTACTTGAAGTCCCATCATCCATGGTCCAACCTCCTCCGATCTGCACCAGGATGTAGAGTGGGTCATGAGGGCTCTGTGTAGCAGGTTTCGTGTTGATCAGTCATAGGATTAGGTTTGTAGCAGTCTTGGAAAGTGAGGGAAGGTACTGCAAGTCCCATCATCCATGTTCTGGCCCCCTCCAAACTTCAGTTGTATGTAGAGTGGGTCACTGGGGCTCTGTGTGCCAAGTGTGGTCTTTATCAGTGTTTGTTGGGGGCCACAGTGGTCTGTGGGAACAGAGGGGTGTGAAAGTACTACAAATCCCATCATCCATTGTCAGTCCTCCCCCAAACCTCACCAGGACATGCAGGCAGTCATAGGGGTATATGTATGCCAAGTTTGGTGTTGATCAGTGATTGGATGAGGGTTGCAGTGGACTTGGGAAGTGAGTAGAGGTACTTCAAGTCCCATCATCCATGGTCCACCCTCCTCCAAACTGCACCAGGACGTAGAGTGGGTCATGGGGGCTGTGTGTGCTAAGTGTGGTCTGTATTGGTCCTTTTTGGTGGCCTCAGTGGTCTGTGGGAACCAAAGTGTTTGAAAGTACTACAAATCCCATAATCCGTGGGTCATGTCCCCTGAACCGCACCAGGACGTAAAGGGGGAGAGGGGGGTTATGTGTACCAAGTTTGGTGCAGGTCCATCACCCGCGCTGGTCGCTGTGGCCTGTGAAAGTAGCTGCCACATATCCGCCCTTCCGCCCTTCCACCCTCCCGCCCTCCACACACATACATACAAACATTCCGCTTTATAAAGGTATACAGATATTATAGTTATTACATTTATTATTTTACTCTATTTTTATTATTTATTACATTTATTATTTTATTCTATTATTATTACAATTATAATTTTATTCTATTGTTATTATATTTATTATTAGAGTGTCATTTTGATTGGTGGTGTGCCCCAGGATTTTGTAAATGTAAAAAGTGTGCTGCGGCTCAAAAAAGGTTGAGAAACACTGCTCTAAGGCAGTGTTTCCCAACCTTTTTTAAGCCGCTGCACACTTTTAACATTAAAAACTGGGCACCACCACCAACCAAAATGACACTCTAACACAGTAAAGAACGGCTGGGGGGTTGGTGGCCTGCTGGGAGCAGCTGCTGGGAGTGACAAAGCCGGGGAGGGGGCGGAGCCAGGCTGTACCATGCCCTGCCCCCTACCCCCGGATTCACCTCTCCCAGCAGCTGCTTCAGTCTTGAGGGGGCCGTCCCAAGCCAGCGGTGCCAGAGCCAGCACAATGCTGGCTTGGCACTGTCCCCTCAAGGCTGGAGCAGCTGCTGGGAGTGCCGAAGCCGGGGGAGGGGGCGGAGCCAGGCTGTACCATGCCCTGCCCCCTACCCCCGGATTCACCTCTCCCAGCAGCTGCTTCAGTCTTGAGGGGGCAGTCCCAAGCCAGCGGTGCCAGAGCCAGCACAATGCTGGCTTGGCACTGTCCCCTCAAGGCTGGAGCAGCTGCTGGGAGTGCCGAAGCCGGGGGAGGGGGCAGAGCCAGGCTGCGCCATGCCTGGCCCCCTCCCCCCAGCTTCAGCTCTCCTACAGGCCGCGCCATGCCCCGGCCCCTCCCCCCAGCTTCAGCTCTCCTACAGAGGAGGATCATGAGCGGTGGACGGGCTTCAGTGGGCGGGGCTCCTCCTCCTTGCGGCTTCAGCGAGCGAGGCGCGAGAGTCAAGGTGGGAGTCATGGCGGATTGGAGGCTGGCTGGGGAAATGGCCGAAGGAGGCGGCGCCCCGGTCCCTTCTTCTTTTTCTTCGCCACTGCCCGGCCCTTCCTCCTCCCCCAAGCAGCAGGAGTTCGGCAGGAGGGGGGGAGGAAGGGGGGCAGAGAGCTTTTCTCGCGGCATAGCAGGAGGTCCGTCACGGCACACTAGTGTGCCACGGCACACTGGTTGAGAAAGACTGCACTAAGGGTTATGTTAATCAAAATGTCAACAGCTATACTAAACAACTAAACAAACAAATGAACACCACTACAATCTCAACAAAGCAAAGCAGGGCAGGATTACCATCTTTATACACTACAAACCACACTGGGAATCTAGCCCTACTGGCATCGTAGTAACCTAAAACAATCTTCACTTTAGCCATCCTATAATATCCGTCCCATATCTCTATTTATCCAATACAGCAATCACATTTCCATTCCGATAAGTAAATCCTTACCTATCAATATTTCAATGCATCTCAAACTACTGTTGAAAGACCTACTTCCTTAACTTAAATCCAACAAAACTTAAACACACCCCAAAACACGTCTGATGAAACACTAAATCGAACGCTCAACACGGCAGGTGCTGGTCGAACAGACATTCTAAATATCTAACTAACAATAGGGTACATTCCTAAAGAACATGTCACCGAAATTTGGAAATAACTAAATCTAAAAAGTCAAACTTGTCTCTGTGGAGGGCCGGCTGTACAATAAAGCTCTACTCACTTCCCAAGTCCGCTGCGACCCTCACCCAATTACTGATCGAGACCACACTTGGCACACATAACCCCCATGGCTGCCTTCATGTCCTGGTGAGGTTCGGGGGAGGACTGACAATGGATGATGGGATCTGTAGTACTTTCACACCCCTCTGTTCCCACAGGCCACTGCGACCCCCAACAAACATCGATAAAGACCACACTTGGCACACAGACCCCCAGTGACCCACTCTACATCCTACTGAAGTTTGGAGGAGGCCAGAACATGGATGATGGGACTTGCAGTACCTTCCCTCACTGTCCAACCCTACTACAAACCTAATCCAATTACTGATCAACACCACACCTGGCACACAGAGCCCTCATGACCCAGTATACATCCTGGTGCAGTTTTGTGTGAGACGGACCACGGATGATGGAACTTGAAGTACCTTCACTCACTTCCTAAAACCAATGCAACCCTCATCCATTCACCAATACAGACCAAACTTAGCACACAGAGCCCCCATGACCCAATCTACACTTTGGGGGAGGGTGGACCACAGATGATGGGACTTGCACTACCTTCAGTAATTTCATGATACCACTGCAACTCCCAATAATGATGGATCAAGACCAAACTAGGCACACAGAGCCCCCATGACCCACTCTACATCCTGCTGCACTTCTCAAATGACCCGGGCACCGCCGGGTCCCCAAGCTAGTCTATTATATAAAGGAGGACCCGTCATCGAACGACTGACAGAGACAGAGAAACCTTCCAAGGCAGAGACACCAAACTTGCCAACAGAAATAGGCCTCAGGCAAGGAAGGTTTTTTAGCAAAGAAACTTTCCCCCCCAAAACCTAGAAGGCCCCCAAAACAACAATATGGTTCCCAGCACCTACCTACTGAGAATACATGAACAGCAAAACCTTTGATTGGCACTACCATGTTAATAAAGCACAGATCTTCAATGTGGAAACTATAAGGAAAGGGGAGGCTGGTAAAAGGAAGGCCATTCCTTCCAGTGGTTTCCAGAAACTTCAAAATGTTTTCGGTTTATTGATGCAAGGCTTGTTTAACCTAGTTGTTTCATTCCACGTGTGTGTGTTGTTAATTTTGAATAAAAGACTTGCTGGGGAAAAAAATATTTCACATTACTATTATTATTACTAGCTGTACCCGGCACGCGTTGCTGTGCCCTATTTAGAAGATGCGAGAAAGTCTGAGTATGTAAGGGTTGGAAATGATGTGTTGTGTTAAAGTAGAATTGTTGATTTTGCAGAGGAAATGCCAGGAGAAAGTGCTACTTAACATAGGCATAGAGTAACGGAGTCAGCTTGTTAGTAGCAGCACGAGAATTGGTGACTGTGATTGGCTTACAAAAGATACATATCTTGGTTCACAAAGTGCAGCTGTGATTAGTTCAAAGAACACCATGTGCTTTAGATAAGAGGCAGCCTTGATTGGCTTAGACAATCGCCATGTGTGTTTGTTTACAAGTTAGTGATTGGCTTAGGAAACGTCACATGGGCCAGCTAATGAATTTCCCACTTTGGCTAGCTCCTGATGGGAACGCTGTAGAAATGTATCGCTTTCAGGACAGCCTGTGCACGAAGAATGGCACAGACAATTGGGTGGAAATTAAACTGCGAAATGTTTGTCAGCCAGTAAAAGAGAAGTGACACAATGCTTTGACTGATTGGTTGATGTCAGATCAGCTTACAGATGTCTAGCCAGTGGAAATGCATGAGGGAGGTGGGACTAAGAATTGCCTCCATTGTCTGTATAAAATCTGATGACTGGAAGGGAGGTGTGTGCTGTTCTCGCAACTGGTTTTGCTAAGGAACAGACCCCTCAGCTGTTGTATTGAATAAACTGATTTCCTGAATCGCAGCCAAGTTGTCGCGTCATCTCCGTCCCTGCGCTCGCACGTAGACGCAGCCTGAGTAAAAGGTATTGCATCGGAGTTTTGGGACTCCAGGTTCTGCTACAGTGTGGGTAGGAATTTGCTGGAGAATTGCTCCTCAGAGCTTGGTTTTGGCAGTTTAACCTCAAACAACAACTGAAATCTCTCAGCATTCTATCCTAGCCTTGGATGGCTCTTGCCAGCGTTGCTATGGTTACAGCAGATATGCAACCGCCTTATTGGCAGCCAATCATGTTGTTCAGAATGTAGAGGCTGGGTGAGTCGTTGGCTGCCCTGGAGGATGCTGGTAAATGTAGTTTTATTTTTACTCGTTTTGGGGCCTTTTAGGTTTTGGGGAGTTTTTTGCTACAAACGCGTACCTTGCTTGAGGCCTATTTCTGTTGGCAAGTATTGTGTTTCTGCGTTGTGTGGTTTCTTTGTTTGAGGTATACATCACATGACGTGAACCCATTTATATAATAGATTATGATGAAGGGCAAAATGGGAAGTCTGTTTTTGGGACAGGAGAAATCCAATAAATGGACGCAAGGACAATAAGAAAGCCAACTAAACCAACCAACGCCCGCCCCGCCCCCCAAACAACACACTCCCCCCTGCACAACCCTGAGTGGGGGGCTCCCAAAGGGAATAATCCCACGTGAGTTGTGTTTCCCAGGATGGGGGGAGGGGGTCACGTGGCCGCCCCGCCCTCCCTGAACTCTGGGCTCACTCACCTGGGCCTCGAGTGCCTCCCTTGGGCCGTTGCTTCGAAGGGGCCTGAGGAGGGAGGGAGGGGGAGGAGGCCTCGCTGTTCCCTCGGCCAGGGCCGAGCCCCCCTGTAGCCGGGGAGGGAGGGAGGCAGGGGCGGGGAAGAGGAGGCACCACTCCACTGGGAGGGAGGGAGGGAGGCTCGCTGACCAGGCCTTCCTGCCTGCCTTCCTTCAGGCGTCCCTCCCGAGAGCCAAGCGGCACAGGCACGCGCCCAGGTCCGGCCCTTGTGGACTCCCTCTCCCAGCAGCCCTCGGGGGCGCCTCTCACTGCGCAGCCGCGTTCCTGCTCAGGAGCGTCACCCCTCAGGCCGCTGCTCCCCTTCTCCGCCTGGCCTTGGCTTCCCTTTCCTCGGCCTTTCCCCTCATTAGGGGCCTTGTCCTTCGACGCGAGGCCTGGGCCTCCTGGTGTTTTGGACTCCAACTCCCATCATTCCTCACAGCCTCAGGCCCCTTCCTTTTCCTCAGACACTTAAAT
>JARBWK010000005.1:2972790-2983547 GCA_030556195.1 Anolis apletophallus
TCGTCGGGGTTCCAGGCCGAGGGATTAGAAACGGCCCGTGGGAACTGATCCTCAGTTCTCGGCCACATCTGATCTGAAGGGTGTGAGCGGAGTGAATCCTGGAGCCTAGTTTGGCTCGCCTTGGACCAAGACCTTGCCTTGCATCTAGTCGCATTGGTGCGAATTCCTTTGTTTTGATCCGGAGTGAATCCGGGAGCCTTGCCAAGCTTTGACCATTTGCTTTTGATACTACCTTTTGGAACTTTGCTAATCTTACTGAACTGCAGCTTCGTGCTGATTGCTTCATCTTATGAACTTTATAAGTGAATTGCATTTTTGGATTTGTTTTACTCAATAAACATAGTTAGCCTTCGCTACGTCTCCGTGTGTGTGTTAAAGGGGCAGCTCTAAGTCGGTGATTGTGACAGAACTCCACCAATGGGGGAATTGAAGCAATCTTGGCACATATGACCAACAGAAAATACTGGAAGGGTTTGGTGGGCAATGACCTTGAGTTTTTCGAGTTGTCCTTCACCTACATACAGAGAGCTCTGTGGACTCAAACAATGATGGATCTGGATCAAACTTGGCATGAATATTAAATATGCCCAATTGTGAACACTGGTGGAATTTGGAGAAAATAGACCTTTACATTTGGGAGTTGTAATTGCTGGGATTTATAGTTCACCTACAATCAAAGAGCACTCGGAACCCCACCAATGATAGAATTGGGTCAAACTTCCCACACAGAACCGCCATGACCAACAAAAATACTATGTTTTCTGATAGTAATTGGCGACCCCTCATGACACCCCCAGGGATCCCGACCCCCAGGTTGAGAAACATTGACGTAGACCCTTCACTCCAGCCTAATTCCCTTCGTTGGCATGCCTCAAGAGGTGAGACCCATAATGATGAGTTTTTGTTGTGTAACCTTTTCTTGTATTTGTCCCAAACTTTTAGCAGGGCTAAACGTATAAAGTGGTTTCCAAAGTTCTTTCCCACTCTCTTCCTCTCGTACCACAAATACCACAAAGACTCTTCTAGATTGGTGTTGACCTTATGTTGACTTCCTTCTTAACATTGTAAACATTTCTGTCATCACTGTCCCAGTTCTTATCAGAGTTTACTTTTCAGTTCTTTTTAGCATGTTTTAATCACAGTCCTGCAAGCAGGTAGTTAGTTATTGCAGGCCTTAATATTTTACTGGTGTCTCCAAAATTATTAACCCCATCCATCCTTCCATTCATTCCCACACATCATATTAATTTCCACATTTATCAAATCTGCATATTAAATTTTGGTGATAAAGGGAAACTTTTACCTTTAACCTAAAGAAGGGTTTTAGCATATTCCATCTTTGTAGGTCTCGCTTGATTTTCTCCAAATGTTATTGTAATTGACCTGGAATAAAGCTGAATTTTCTATCTGAGATCGTAATGCCCCAAATATTTCATTTTCTTCGCTATTAGAAATCTTGAAAATTATGTCAGTTTTACTTTGTCCTATTTCTTCGGGTTTTTGTTGTCTTCTCTTTTTGTTTGCTTGTTTTTAAATCCTGCAACTTCTCCATATTCTTCTAATGTTTTCAGTGATGGTTCCATATTATTCAAGGGATCGTCATTCTTCATTTTTTTCCGCTTAAGTGAAATACCGGATATACTTGAAGATGAGCCAATCTGAACATAAGCTGAGGCACCTAATTTTACTACAAAAAACTGGGAAAACTTATTAATTTATTTACGGCATTTATATGCCGCCCTTCTCTCCCCGAAGGGGACTCAGAGCTTGGGGACCGGGGTTATTTGAGAAAGGCATTGTGTGCCAAGGTTGGTCTTTATCAGTTATATATTTATTTTATTTATTATTTATTAACTTCGATTTAGTATACCGCTCACTCCGGAGCTCAGAGCGGTTTACAGAAGAAGCATAAACACCGTGAGTAATAAAACAGATTAAACAGTTAAAACACATTAAACATCAAAGCAGTTAAAACATATTAAAAACACTATCCCTCAGCAAACGAAGGGGGGACAAGAAAAGAATCTGGGGGGGAATAGGCGGCATGGCACACAGTGTGGTTGAGTTAAGGGCCAAACGCCTTCCTAAAGAGCCAAGTCTACAAGGCCTTGCGGAAGGGCAGAAGAGCGCGGATGGCGCGGATCTCCTCCGGGAGGCCGTTCCAGAGACTTGGGGCAGCTACAGAGAATGCCCTCCGCCGTGTAGTGGCCAGTCTGCAGGTTCCAAGGGAAGGCACCTCAAGGAGGTTAAGCTCCTCAGGCGCAGTGATCTCGCGGGCACATAAGGGGTAAGTCGCTCCCTCAGGTACACTGGCCCCAAACCATAGATGGCCTTAAAGGTGAGAACTAACACCTTTAAGAGGACCCGGAATTCAATCGGAAGCCAGTGCAGCTCGCGCAGGAGTGGGGTCGCGCGGTCAGATCTTGCAGCACCCAGGAGGAGGCGGGCTGCGGCGTGCTGCACTAGCTTAAGCTTCCGGATCATCGACAAGGGAAGGCCAATGTAGAGCGCATTACAGTAATCGAGCCTCGAGATGACCGTGGCTTGGATCACCGTAGCAAGGTCGCGTTGGAGAGGTAGGGAGCCAGGCGCTTAGCCCGACCGTAGGTGGTAGAATGCTGTCCTGCAGGTGCAGCCAATCTGCTCCTCCATGGACAGGTGGGCGTCCACCGGACCCCAGACTTTTTACCGATGGCTGAGGGCAGAGGGCCACACCATCAAAAGTTGGCAACTGGGTCACTACCCCCCCCGGGCGGCCCAGCCACAAGATCTCCGTCTTCGCCGGGTTCACCTGTGGCTTGCAGTGGTCTATGTGGCTTGCAGTGGTCTCAGGAAGTTAGTGAAGGAACTGCAAGTCCCACCGTCCATGGTCCATCCTCCTCAAAACAGCACCAGGATGTAGAGTGCGTCACAGGGGTTCTGTGTGCCAAGTTTGGTCTTGATCAGTCATTGGATGAGGGTTGCAGCGGTATCGGGAAGTGAGTGGAGGTACTTCAAGTCCCATCATCCGTGGCCCATCCTCTTCCAAACTGCACCAGGATGTAGAGTGCATCATGGGGGCTCTGTGTGCCAAGTTTGGTCTTGATCAGTCATTGGTTCAGGGTGGCAGCGGTATCGGGAAGTGAGTGGAGGTACTTCAAGTCCCATTATCCGCGGCTCGTCCTCCACAAAAATGCACCAGGATGTAGAGTGCATCATGGGGGCTCTGTGTGCCAAGTTTGGTCTTGATCAGTCATTGGATGAAGGTCGCAGCAGTCTTGGGATGTGAGTGGAGGTACTTCAAGTCCCAACATCTGTGGTCCGTCCCCCTCCAAACACCACCAGGATGTAGAGTGGGTCATGGGGGCTCTGTGTGCCAAGTTTAGTCTTGATCAGTCATTGGGTGAGGGTCACGGCAGTCTTGGGATGTGAGTGGAGGTACTTCAAGTCCCATCATCTGTGGTCCGTCCCCCTCCAAAAACCACCAGGATGTACAGTGGGCCATGGGGGCTCTGTGTGCCAAGTTTGGTCTTGATCAGTCATTGGATGAAGGTCGCAGCAGTCTTGGGATGTCAGTGGAGGTACTTCAAGTCCCAACATCTGTGGTCCGTCCCCTCCAAACACCACCAGGATGTAGAGTGTGGGTCATGGGGCTCTGTGTGCCAAGTTTAGTCTTGATCAGCCATTGGATGAGGGTCGCAGCGGTCTCAGAAAGTAAGTGGAGGTATTTCAAGTCCCATCATCCATGGTCCGTCCTCTAAACTGCACCAGGATGTAGAGTGCATCATGGGGGCTCTGTGTGCCAAGTTTGGTCTTGATCGGCCATTGGATGAGGGTCGCAGCGGTCTCAGGAAGTGAGAGGAAACTTACTGACTCGAGTGTAAGCTGAGGGTGGGAAATGTAGTTGCTACCAGTCAATTCCAAAAATAGAAATAGATGCCAATAAAAAGACATTAATTGAGGCATCTGGAGATGAAATGTTTTTTAAAAATATTTACCATATTTGAGAGGAAAACAGTAAAATAGCTCTGTAAATGGAAAATATGATATCGACAATAACATAATAATATTAATGAAGAATTTATTTGTACCCTGCCCTATCTATCCCCTCATAGGGACTCAGGGCAGGTTCCAACATAGTAACAGGCCTATATAAACAACAAAAAACTATAAAAAATTTAAACAAAAGACAATACTAAACATTGTACCATAAGTTAAAAGAAACAGTTGCATTAAATAATGATAATTAAAAGCAATTAAATAACCAGCAGATGTAAAGTGTCATATCAGTTTCCTTTTGCCTTTTTTCAGGCTTCTCCTATTGACGCAGCCTAGAACAGCATTGGCCTTTTCAGCTGCAGCATGACTCTGTTGGCTCGTGTTCGGCTCATGGTCGGCTAAGGCTCCTTTCATAGAATCCTAGAGTTGGAAGGGACCTCTAAAGGCCATCTAGTTCAACTCCCTTCATTCTGCCTTCATGCAGGGAAAGCACAATCAGAACACCACCAACAGATGGCCATCCAGCTTTAATACTAATACTAATAACAATAATAATAATAGAGTTGGAAGACAGCTCTAAAGACCATCTAGTCCAGGGGTGCTCAATATGGTGATCGGGATCACCAGGGTGATCTTCAGGCCTCATCCTGGTGATCTTCAGGCCCCTGACCAGGTTTTTTGCTGTTGGTCCTCTTCACATGCCCCTGCACGCTGCAAAGAAGTCCTCCGTCATTGCTCCTCCCCACTCCCTGCTCGCGCGCCGCCTCCAAAAGCTCTAGAATCCAAGAGGCAGAATGGGCCCGCACTTTTGGATTCCTCCCCCCCCTCCGTCCTTCTCCAGCCACTCAGAGTCATAGGAGACCAAAGGGGGCGGGCCTGGATGACCTGATGCATGGCTGGCCCAAGCATGCGCAGAAGCGCCCGTTCTGCTTCTCGGACTTCTCGTGAGCTCCTGGAGGCGGCACGCATGCTGGCGGCGTGGAAATAGGAGCAACGACGGAGGAGGAGAAGAAGAAGGATGCTTTGGGGTAATTTCCTTACCGCATCTCAAAGGTCGGTCTTTTTACTTTGGAGTGGGTGCTTGATTGTTCTGTGGCATGTCTCTTTGTTTATTTTTAATGTTTAAAATGGCCTTTTAGCTCCAAAGCCTCTCTGCTTGCTTTGTTCCTTGAGAAATATATGTTGGGGAATATGGAAATGTGGGAGAAATGGGGTGGTTGGATGTATTTTGCATGCCCCTTTGTTTATCTTGCTGAGTATTAAATGGTCGTGCAGTTCAACAGCCTCTCTTCTTACTTTCTGGCTGATAATATGTGTGGTAATATGACAGTGTGGGAGAAATGGGGTGGTTGGATGTATTTATACATGTCCCTTTGTTTACCTTGCTGAATATTAAATGGCCTTGCAGTTCAAAAGCCTCTCTTCTTACTTTCTGGCTAATAATATGTGTGGTAATATGGCAGTGTGGGAGAAATTGGGTGGTTGGATGTATTTTTTATGCTCTGTTTTATATTGTTGTTATTAAATTGAAATGTTGATGTTTTATAACTTCATTTTATGTAAACTGCCCCTGAGCCTGCTGGAAGCGGTACATAAAAATGAATAATAAATATAAATAAATAAATAAGAAAATAGTTATACGTTTTACATTTCTGGGCAGGTGATCTTTGGGACTTGGTTTTTTAATCAGTAGCTCCCATGCTGAAAAAGTGTGAGCACCCTGATCTAGTCCAAAGACCTGTCTTCACCCAGAAAAAGCACAATCAAAGCACCTATGACAGGTGGCCATCCAACCTTAATAATAGCAATATTAATAATAACGATAGAGATGGAAGGGACTTCTAAAGAAGGGACCAGCTAGTCCAATGCCCTTCTGCCTTCATGCAATAAAAGCACAATCCAAGCACCCCTGACAGGTGGCCATCTAGCCTCAATTTTTTTTCATGTCAGGAGCAACTTAAGAAACTGCAAGTAGCTTCTGGTGTGATAGAATTAGCCATCTGCAAGGACGTTGTCCAAGGAACCCCCAGATGTTTGATGTTTTTACCGTCCTTGTGGAAGGCTTCTCTCGTGTCCCCACATGGGGAGCTGGAGCTGACAGAGGGAGCTCATCAAACTGCTGACTTGTCGATCAGCAGTCCTGCTGGCACAAATGTTTAACCCATTTAGCCACAGGGGGTAACAATAAATAGAGTTGGAAGAGACTCCATGAGCCATCTAGTCTAACCCCCTTCTGCCTTCATGCAGCAAAAGCACACTCAAAGCACCCCCCAAGAGATGTTCATCCAGCCTCAACAATAATAACAACAGATAAAGAAAGCTTTTTTCCCCAACCTTTCTTTGGACTTCCATGAAAGGAAGGAGCGGAAGGTAGGAGATGTGGACAGCTCTTCTGATTCTGAGGGTTTCTTCCTTTCTGTTGAAATTGCCCAGGTGCTTGTGGGTTACAATGGCTTCTCTGTGTCATCTGGCATGTTGGTTGTGAGAGTGGTCCAGCATTTCTGTGTTCTGAGATAATATGCTGTGTCCAGGCTTGTCCATCAGGTGCTCTGTTATGGCTGACATCTCTGGTTGAGTTAGTCTGCAGCGCCTTTCGTGTTCCTTGATTCATATTTGGGCGATGCTGCGTTTGGTGGTCCCTCTGTAGATTTTCCCACAGCTGCATGGTATATGGTAGACTTCTGCAGATGTGAGAGGATCCCTCTTGACCTTTGCGGAATGTGGCATTTGTAGGATTTTCTTCATGAGTCTGTAGATCAGGGGTGCCCACACTTTTTCAGCATGCGAGCCACTTATAATAAAACCAAGTCAGAAAGATCTACCAAGAGAGAAGCAGGGCGGAGCAGGGAGAGGGGCTTTGTGCCTGGCCTCGCCCTCCCCCTGGCTTCAGCTACCACAGCTTCTCCAGGCTAGAGAGAGTAGGGCCAAGCCAGTGGTGGCATAGCTTTCCACTACTGGCTTGGCACTACCCTCCTCAAGGCTGAAGCAGCTGTGGTAGCACTGAAGCTGGGGGAGGGGACGGGGCTTGGCGCGACATGGCTCTGCCCCCTCCCTCCTCTGGCTTTAGCGCTACTACAGCTTCTCCAGGCTAGAGGAGGGTAGTGCCAAGCCAGTGGTGGCATGGCTAGCCATTACTGGCTTGGCACTGCCCTCCTCAAGCTCCGCCCCCCACGATCGACTTCCTGGGCAGCCCTGCTGTAGATAGTTTGTAGGTTATGTTTCTTCACCAGCTTCCCCTGATGTATGGCAAGAACACTTTTCCTCTGGATGCAGGGGTCGAGCCAGATTTTTGATCGGGGGCTGAGTTTGGTTTGGGGGGGCTGAGACTGGCTGGAAGAGGGTCTATAGAAACACACTGAGAAAAATAATTTCACTCTGGAATGACCAGGATATCCACATTACCAGGGTAATATACTCGAATGGATAGCAGGCAGTATCAGAACAATCCTGTCTTGGTCATAGACAGTGTCATCAGGTAATACATATGAGCAGGATTACAGTCTATAGTATACAGTCATAAATCGAATATAATACCTTCGATTTATGCCTGTAGCTATTATAGACTGTAATCCCCTTCTAATATGTAGTCCTACGGCTGATTGACACTTTGGCCTATGTTAGTAATTGGGATGTTCCTTTTATTCTCTGCTATATATTACAGTATATTGATATTTTGCTACCCTGGTGTGTAGTATCTGGTCATTCAGAGTGATATTATTTTTTTCTCAGTGTGTTTCTATAGTTCTGTATACCAGTCCAGTCATTGTTCTTCTGTTTGTGTGTGGAAGAGGGTCTACCCTAGCAAACCTTTTGTATTGTTATCCCAATAACCCCATTAATGTGGGATATAATGAGCATGGTGATCAGATCATGATATGAATAAACATAACAGTTTGAATAATGTACCAGTAAGGCCTTTTCGCTGACCACTTGGAGAATTTGTGGGGGGCTGAAGCCTCTTAGCCCCTGGCTACATGCCTGTCTGGATGGATCTTTGTCTTTACTCGCGGGACTTATTCTTGGTCTTGCAGCTCTTCTAATGATGTTTTTAGGCTGTTTGTGTAATTTTATTGTGTTCGAAACCGCCCCGAGCCGTGGGAGGGGCGGTCTAGTAACCGAAAAATAAATAAATCAATAAATAAATAATGTCTGAGGTGGAGTTCCATTGGCCTGTAGAGCCCAGTTTCGATTATTTAGTTCCCTGGGGGCAGGTGGGCTTCGCAGATTCTTTTTGCATGGCCTCCCAGGGCTTTAATTGTGCTTTATTTATTTTTTTACTTGGATGATGGTTTATTTATTTATTTATTATTTACAGTATTTATATACCGCCTTTCTCACCCCTGGGGAAGTTTACACATAAAATAGCAAAATTCAATGCCTTACATTGGGCACCGATACGATGCCAATACAAACCATTACAATAGTAAAACCACAATAAAACATAAATCATAATTAAAACAATACATCAACAAGCGTTGAAACAATAAAACAGCCTTGTCAGTCAAATCGCCGTTTCAGTCAATGTCCCTCTAAACTGCTACATACATCGACTGTCCAAAGGCCTGGTCCCAGAACCATAATTTAATTTTTCTTCCTAAAAGCCAGGAGGGAGGGAGCGGAGCTTACCTCATTTGGGAGTGTGTTCCATAGGCGGGGCTACAGCCGAGAAGGCCCTGTCTCTCGTCCCCGCCAGACACATTTGTGCTGTTGACAGGAAGAGTAGGGCCTCCCCGGATGATCTTAGATGATGAGGTGGACGTAGGGGTGGATGCGTTCGGACAAGTAAGCTGGTTGGAGCTTTTATGTAGGTATCTATCCGTGTGTGTGTAGGTTTTCTGTAAACTGTGTGGCCCAATTGTTGATTGGGTTTGCGGATGACTAGGGAATCTTGAAAAGGCATTTTATTTTTCCATGGTGAAATGGATGTTTAGGTGAATGCTGTTAAGGTGGTCCAGGAACTTGTTGAGTTCTTCTCTTCCATGGCTCCAAATGGTAAAGGTGTCATCTGCATATCCACATATCACCATGAAAAAGGTGTCATCTACTTATAACCAAATCAAGTTTAGAAGAAGAAGAGGAATAATAATAAGAAGAGGAATAATAATAATAATTCCAACTTTATTTGTAGACCGCCCTATCTCCCCGAAGGGACTCAGGATGGTTTCTAGCATACATGGCAAACATTCAATACAAAAAAAACCCCATACAAATTGCATCAAAACAAATCACATCAAGCAATATATAAAGAGCCTAACTTTATTTATTTATTTAAATAAACTATATCCCCCACACATTACTCTTTTCACCACCCTACAGGCTTCCAGGTCTCTGCCCAAATGTGCCGGGGGGGCACGGATTCTCCCCATATTTATCCATTCCTTTCTCTCACCAGATTTTCAGCTTTCTTTTCTTTTTCTATCTATCTCACCTATATCCTTTTCTTGTATTCTGCTTGCTTTTTCCATGGGTCTCACTTCATTCTCTTTAAAGCTTAATGTTTATTATTTGATACAATCATTACTAATATCTTATCTTTTAAAAAAACTCAGTTGAAAATTATTTGGATATCCATTCTGGTTTCTTTACACTTCTCTTATTTTTCTTCTTAGAATCATAGAATCATTGAGTTGGAAGAGACCTCATGGGCCATCCAGTCCAAAACCTTGCCAAGAAATAGGAAAAATGTATTCAAAGCACCCCCGACAGATGGCCATCCATCCTTGGTTTAAAAGTCTCCAAAGAAGAAGCCTCTACCACACTCTGGGGCAGAAAAGTTCCACTTCCTAATGTTCAGGTGGAATCTCATTTCCTGTAGTTTGAAGCCATTGTTCCATGTCCTGGTCTCCAGGGTACCAGAAAACAAGCTTGCACCCTCCTACCTATGACTTCCCCTCACATCTTGTTACATGGCCATCATGTCTCCTCTCTTCTGCAGGCTAAACATGCCCAACTCTTAATTGTGCCTTTGGTATCTCTCTTATTATAATCTCCATCCATCATCGAAACCTCTCTTGTTAAGCATTACTATTCATGGGATCACACTCAGAATTTCTTACTTTCAGTCAGCTCTCTCAAAGTCTAGAATGCATGTTTGACTCCTCTTCCATCCCCCGCATCAAAAACCCAGGAACAGATGTTCACTGCCACCTAAGGATCCCTGCATTCCACCCATTGACCAAGTCCTCAGTATTGGTTAGATCAGATCCATAATAGCTGACCCCTTTGTTGCCTCAGTTTCCTTCTGGACAATAAAATTGTCTGCAAGGCAAAAAGGGAAAATTTTTGGACTTTTTTTCCCCTTTTGGAAAATAAAATAGGCAGAATGGGAAAAATAATGGAATTTTTAAAAGGGTTTTAAAAAACAACAGTGCAGGTTTGTTTAAAATTTTAAAAAAACCTGGTTAAAAAAAGAACAGTTGTTTTTTAAAAAAAATTTTGTTTTTGCCTCTAAAACCTTTTTTTCTTCCCCTTTTTTTCCCCTTTTTTTGGGTCATGGGTTTAAAAAATTTCCAAAGGGTCTCAAGGGCACACAGAAGCTAACAAAAAAATGGGGTTTTGGCTGCAAAATGGTGTGTTGGTCTTTCCAGGGGGAAGGAATAAGGAGGAGGAATAGGGGGGCCCACTCCAAAAAATTTTCCTCCGTGGGGTGATGCTGGGAAAAATTTTTTACCAGGAAATGCAGATATGAAAGGGGCCCAAGGGGGGACATAGAAGTCAACAAAGGTGTTCAGTCTCTGAGGTGATAAAAGAAGCCTTCTTTTGGGGGAAGGGAAAAGGGG
>JARBWK010000005.1:2983647-3020409 GCA_030556195.1 Anolis apletophallus
ATAAACACAATGAAAAAAACACATCTTTGAAAATACAACAACTCTTGAAAGGGTTATCATAAAAGGGGTCCCATTGAAGTTTTATCCCCAATCCTTGTTCCACACCAAGCCATGAGGTGAAATGGAACAGGGACACTGACAGCAAAACTAAAACCTAAGGAGTGTTAACGCTCCATATGCTATGCAAAACATATCTATCTATCTATCTATCTATTAGGCATGAGAAAAAAAGTTATGAAATGAAAGAAATCGTAAGTGATTCAGATGTATGGGACTTTCTAGTTTATACGCATCACGGCAGCTAACCAGGAAGTAGACTTTCTTTTACGGTCCTTGAGGGCCAACAATTTATGCTTATGGATCGAATAAATTTAATTATTGTAATACGACTCACTTCTCCCTGTCTTCTCCTCATTTCCTCCCCTTCATTCAGCTTCTTCTTTTTCCCGCATTTCTATGGGGAACTGAAGTGACGCTGCTGTTAGGGCACGTATTCTGGTGGGAAAGTGTAGTCCTCCACACTTCTCCCCTTCTCTTCCCCGTTGCTCTGCCTTGCTCCCATCGCAGGGGGCCAACTTCAGCCCTCCAGGTAGGTGTTTTGGACTTCAACTCCCACTATATTCACAGCCTCAGGCCTCTTCCTTATCCTCTCAGCCTGGGCAAACTTTGGGCCCGCCTCCTCAGGATCGGGGTGAGAGAGAGGCAGCGAGGAGCAAGGGGGCCCTCCTTTTTGCTGCTTCCAAGAATAGAATACCCCTCCCTCCCTCCCTCCCTCCTTCCTATTTGAGAGTCCCATCTAGAATTCAGTGTGATTTATTCAGTTTGTTTGATAACTCCCAGAAATCCCAGCCAATTTACCAGCTGTTAGGATTTCTGGGAGTTGTAGGCCAAAACCATCTGGAATGCGCATGCTCTGGCATACGAACTACTAACGATTTCGTTAGTATTGCTTACATTTTAGAAATTTTGGAAAATTTTTTGTAAGTTTTTCTTTACTAAACCCCCAGTTCTCATGCGGAGGTATGTTATCCCGCGTCCAATCTGCAGCCAATGAGGGAAATCCAACTCTATAAGGATGGAAATGTGATCCGAGCTTTTTTTCGAAAAACGTAGCCGTGATTTCGGGTTGCTTAAATTGCTTCAAAACACTTCAAAGTAAATTAGATCCAAATTTATAACGACTTCTCATAGTGATCTGAAAACCTAACCAGGCCTAATACTATCTATCTACATACATACGTACAAAACATTTTAATGGAGTTACACTTAAAAATTCAACTTAAGGACAAACCCATAGAACCTATCTTGTTAGTAACTCTGAGATTGCCTGTATAGAATTTCTTCCCAATATGTAGATCTCCACTCTAAGGGAAGCTTTCCCACATTTGAGTAATTATAGCTTCTTCCCAGTGTGAGTTCTGATGTTTACGCAGATTTCTACTTTGTGAGAAACTCTTTCCACATTCCAGGCATTTATAGGGTTTCTCCCCAGTGTGAGTTCTGTTATGCTTACGTAGAGATCCAGCGTCAGTGAAGCTTTTTCCACATTCCAGGCATTTAAATGGTTTCTCCCCAGTGAGTTCTTCTTGATGACGCAGACCCTCACTGTGAGTGAATCTCTGCCACACTCCAGGCACTATAGGGTTTCTCTCCAGTGTGAGTTCTTTGATGTGAGCGCAGTTTTCCACTATGTGCAAAGCTCTTTCCACAGTCGAAGCACTTATGGGATTTATAGGGTTTCTCCCCAGCGTGAGTTCTGTTATGCTTACGTAGAGATCCAGTGTCAGTGAAGCTTTTTCCACATTCCAGACATGGCAGCTCTCTCAGTGTGAATCCTTCCGGTGTCTGTAAATTTCATTCTGAGCGAATCTCTTTCCACACTCTGACATTCATAGGGTTTCTCCCCAGTGTGCGGTTTTGATGTGAAGGTAGACTGTGATTCTTAGTGAAGCTCTTTCCACATTCCTTGCATTCATAGGTTTCTCCCCAGTGTGAGTTCTTGATGTGAATGCAGATGTTCCCTAGTGTGCAAAGGTCCTTTCCACATTCCTGGCATTTATAGGGCTTCTCCTCATGTGAATTCTTTGATGAACTTAGATGTCCACCCGAGCAAAGCTCTTTCCCCCACACTCCAGGCATTTATAGGGTTTCTCCCCAGTGTGGGTTCTATAATGCTTATGTAGACTTCACTGTCAGTGAAGTTCTTTCCGCAATCCAGGCATTTAAATGGTTTCTCCCCAGTGTGAGTTCTCTGATGCGTACGGAAACTTGCACTCTGAGTGAAGCTCTTGCCACACTCCTGGCATTCATAGGGCTTCTCCCCAGTGTGAGTCCTTTGATGAACGTAGGTTTCCATTCTCAACAAAGCTCTTCCACACTCCAGACATTTAAAGGGCTTCTCCTCAGTGTGAATTCTTTGATGTGAATGGAGGTGTCCACTGTAAAGCAAAGCTCTTTCCACACTCCCCTGGCATTCATAGGGCTTCTCCCCAGTGTGAGTTCTCCGATGTGTATGTAGATCTCCAAGGTACGTGAAGCTCTTTCCACACTCCAAGCACTCATAGGGTTTCTCCCCAGTGTGAACTCGGTGATGTGTATGTAGAGTCGCACTGTGACTGAAACTCTTCCGCAATGCAGGCATGTATAGGGTTCTCACCAGTGTGAGTTCTCTGATGTGAATGCAAATTTCCACTCTTGTGAAGCTCTTCCCACACTCCAGACATGTGTAGGGTTTCCTCACCAGTGAGTTCTCTCGTGTAACTGCAGAGATCTCTGCTGAGTAAAGTTCTTCCGCATTCAGTACATTTATATGCTTGCTTCTCCATTTTGGTTGTGATATTTACTTTAAAATGCAACATAGGCACTTGACTCTTTTTCCTCTTTCTGAACTGTGAGTGAGGTGAAGAGTTCAGCCAGATCGGCACCTTCGGAGTATTCTTTCTTCCTATATGACTTGTTTCCTTACTGCACTTTGAATTCCAAATTCTTCAATATCCTCTCGATTTTGCATTGTTTTTCATCATGAGAAATGTGGCTCCATAGGATGCTCCTTTCCCTGGTAGAGAAAGAAGAAATAAAAGATCAGGGGTGAAAGCCAGAAAACAGAAGTTCACTAGGAGAAGAAATACAATGCTCATACAAAAGGTAAACTAGCTGCATTCATATTTTGAAAAGTTATCTTGCAGAAAGCTGCTTGTTTTGTGTTTGTTGTCCATTCTTTGGGCTGGCAGACACAATCCAGCTTAGTGTCAGACCTACTCACCACACTGAGGGTCTCAGGTGCCGGAGAGGGGGTTTTAGGCACAAAGCCTAGGGGTTCCTCCTTCCAGAGAAATAGTTTCTTACCAGTTGTTATAAAAACAACAGTGATGACCACGTCCTGCACTCTCCCCTTGTTCCTTCCCACCAAGGCGGCTTCATTTTAGCACCCCAGAGACTGAACACCTTTGTTTAGGGTTGCCATTTTTTGATATAAGAAATAAGGGACATTTACGGGATTTTCCACAAAAATAAGGGACACTTCATTAAAATCTTGAAACGCTAACATTAGGTAGAAATAGTTTTATTAACAGAATAAGATAATGATTGAAACTCACAAAAAACTGACTTACACCCTCTTAACAGGACATGGTATGTTTCTGCATGCTTTGTCATGCAAAAAAACCATTATTAGAACTACCTAATTTTCTCCCTCTGTATTTAGTCCTTGACTTTGCTGACTTTAAAAGTGCGCTGTCTAAACATTAAAATAAAATAAATTTTATAAGACAGTACATCTTCATGATTATTATGTCAATAGTTAATGGTATAGTATAGTATGGGATACACAGCATTGTATAGTATTGGGATGCACAGCTAGGCCTATTTTAAGAGTAACTCAAGCAAACCAGAAACTATCTTTATCCAACATGATCCAACATTCCCTTGGGTAACGGTTAATTAGTCTACTGTACTTTGAAAAAGTCCTGTATCGCTCTTCCTTCCAACGGGGACGCAGGTTGCCCTGCGAGTTGAATCCCGGCAGGCATTGCCGTGGAAACCGCAGCGCACCTTCCTCTGGTCAACCCCACCCAGTCCTGTCCTGCTAGTCAAAAATAAGGGACAGGGCCTGAAAATAAGGGACACAAATTTTAGGGCCAAAATAAGGGACGTCCCTTAGAATAAGGGACATATGGGAACCCTACCTTTGTTGACTTCTATGTGTGCCCTTGAGACCTTTCATATCTGCATTTCTTGGTATTCACATTTTCAGCATCACCCACGGAGGTAAAAGTTTTGGAGTGCGGTGCCACCTATTCCTCCTCCTTATTCCTTCTCCTCACTAGGAAAGGCCAACTGTAACGACTCTCCAACACACGGTAGGGATCACACGTAGATTGTAGCTTGGTCCAACACGATTTTATTGAAGGTACGACACATGTGAAGCTAAAGCACCGGCCCGCCACCCAAACACACCTTATATACCCCCATAGCCCCTCCCATACCCATGCAATGTCCAGGCAGGGTTGCATCATGTCCAGGTGAGTCAGCAATCCCAGTAATCCAAAGGTGCATGACCCCAGGGGTCATAAAGTCAGTGTCATAAGTCCAATTGTCCAATGTCCAGGCTCGGAGAAGTTACCTCACTTCCTTCCCAAGCACCTGGAAGTTGCATCACTCCCAGTCTGACTCAGCAGTCTCAGCATATATGGGACAAAGGTCACTCCAGGAACTAAGGCAAAGGTCGATGCTGCCTCATGACAGGTTGGGAACCTGAACTTCCTCTAAGCTCAGGTTTCCCAATCCTGACATAGCGGTCTCCTCCACCTCGTCCTCTCCCTGAGAAAATAAAACATCATTCAATCCAGAGGAGGAAATGGGCTCACATATTTCTTTAAGAGATTACAATGAAAAGTGGGATGCACTTTCCCTAAACTTTTAGGCAACAGGAGAGTATACGATACTTTATTTACAGCTTTCTCAATCCTGAAAGGCCCAATATATTTCGGACTCAACTTCTTCGACTTATAACCCAACTTCAAGTTCTCCGTTGATAACCACACTAAGTCCCCCTCGCCATACTCCTCCCCTTCCTGTCTCTTACGGTCTCCGAACAACTTATACGATCGCTGCGCTTTCCTTAAAACCTCCGCCACTTCCTTCCAATCCTCCCGCGCTCTCATCTTCCACTCCACCCCCTCTTCCCTCCCCAAATCCAACAGTTGGGGTAAAGGGGCCACTTCTCGACCATACACGATCTCAAAAGGAGACTTCCCAGTAGAAGAGTGCACTGAACTATTATATGCCATCTCAGCATAGGGCAGGAGGTCGGACCAGTTGTTCTGCTCTTGATTACTAAACATCCGTAAATAAGCACCCAACGACTTCTGCACTCTCTCCACAGCACCATTGCAGCAAGGATGATAAGCAGAAGTCAAACGCCTCTGAGCCCCCAACACCTCCAAAAATCGGCCCCAAAACTGAGCCGTAAACTGAACCCCACGATCACTCAACACTTGCTCAGGACATCCATGCAATCTATATACATGCTGAACATATAATTCAGCCAACCGTTCCGCAGAGGGTAACCCCTTCAAAGGGATAAAATGGGCCTGCTTTGAAAACATATCTAGCACAGTCCAGATGTAACGATAACCTCGACTTGAAGGCAGTTCCCCCACAAAATCCGTACTAACATGAGTCCACGGCCTCACCGGATTAACCACCACTTGAATCAACCCCTGCGGCTTAGCAGAGGGAACCTTATTCCTTGCACACACCTCACAACACTCTACATAACGCTTCACTTCAGCCTTCATCCCAGGCCACCAAAACCTTCTCTTGACCCCCAAAAGAGTCTTCGTAACTCCCCAATGACCAGCAGATTTATGGTCATGATGCAACCTTAACACTTTCGCTCTCAAACTTTGAGGAATATAAATCTTACCTCCTACAATCCACAACCCATTCAACAACTTGCACTCATCCTCATGCTCCTGTAACCACATGTCTCCTACATAACTCTTCTGCAACTCCAAATTCCACTCATCTACCACCTCATCCTCTTTCTTGACCCCAGTCACTGTGCGAGACCTGGTTTGCACGGCCAGACCCCAATGCTCTTTAGAAAAAACCCCCTCTGCCTTATGCAATCCATTCTCTCCCACACTAGGATATCGGGACAAGGCATCAGCCACCACATTCTCTTTGCCCTTAACATGCTGCATCCTGAAGTTAAACCTATTGAAAAACTGAGACCATCGTACCAGTTTAGGAGACAACTTTTGGGGATTCCTCAAGTATTGTAGGTTCTGATGATCCGTCATCACTATAAACGGAAAAGCAGCACCTTCTAAGAATTGACGCCAGGTCAACAAGGCATTCCGTATCGCAAACGCCTCTTTTTCCCACACCGGCCATTTCCTTTCATGCTCTCCAAACTTTTTGGAAAAATAAGCGCACGGCCTCAGCCTCCCTTGACCATCTGCCTGCATCAGAGCTCCCCCATAAGCCCAGGCGGAAGCATCACATTGGACAACAAAAGGCTTACCTACATCCGGATGTAACAACAATGGTCCCTCAGTAAAAGCCTTCTTTAATCTCACAAAAGCCTCTTGGCACTCTTCTGTCCAATTCAACTTAGCACCCGGAGACCTGACCTTCTTCGACTCCCCCTTACCTTTAGTTTTCAATAATTCTGTGAGCGGGAGGGCCATAACTGCAAACTCAGAAATGAAAGTGCGATAAAAATTCGCCAGCCCTAGAAAAGCCTGCAACTGCCTGCGAGTACGTGGAGCCTCCCAGCTCAACACATCCTCCACCTTGGCAGGGTCCATCACAACTCCCCTCTCACTAATTCTATAACCCAAAAAATCAATCTGATTCTTACCAAACTCACACTTACTCAACTTATTTATTTATTTATTTATTTATTTATTAGTCAATTTTATATTCCGCTCCTCCCTGCAGGCTCGGGGCGGATCACAACAATAAGGATAAAATGCGCAATACAAATGCACAACGAATTTCCATAAAACAGTTAAAACACAGTCATAGTCAATAGCCAACTGATTACAGATCATCAATCATAGATTTGAACATTAGAGCCACTTCCTTCAAGTCAGCCGAAGGCTGTTCTAAAGAGGACAGTCTTACAGGCTCTTCGAAAAGGACCCAGTTCATGTATTGCCCGGACATGGTTGGGGAGCGAGTTCCAGGTCATGGGGGCCACAAATGAAAAGGCCCGTTGTCTTGTACTGGACGGGGTGATGGAACAACCAATAGGTTCTGCTCTTCCGAGCGCAGTGATCTCGGGGGAACGTACGGGGTAAGGCGGTCCCTTAGGTACTCAGGCCCTAGACCAGGGGTGCTCACACTTTTTCAGCATGGGAGCTACTGATGAAAAAACCAAGTCCCAAAGATCACCTGCCCAGAAATGTAAAACGTATAACTATTTTCTTATTTATTTATTTGTATTTATTATTCATTTTTATGTACCGCTCCTTCCAGCAGGCTCGGGGCAGTTTACATAAAATGAAGTTATAAAACATCAACATTTCAATTTAATAACAACAATATAAAACAGAGCATAAAAATACATCCAACCACCCCATTTCTCCCACACTGCCATATTACCACACATATTATCAGCCAGAAAGTAAGAAGAGAGGCTTTTGAACTGCAAGGCCATTTAATACGCAGCAAGGTAAACAAATGGGCATGCATAAATACATCCAACCACCCAATTCCTCCCACATTTCCATATTACCACACATATTATCAGCCAGAAAGTAAGAAGAGGGGCTTTTGAACTGCAAGGCCATTTAATACGCAGCAAGGTAAACAAAGGGGCATGCAAAAATACATCCAACCACCCCATTTCTCCCACACTGCCGTATTACCACACATATTATCAGCCAGAAAGTAAGAAGAGAGGCTTTTGAACTGCAAGGCCATTTAATACTCAGCAAGGTAAACAAAGGGGCATGCAAAAATACATCCAACCACCCCATTTCTCCCACATTTCCATATTACCACACATATTATCAGCCAGAAAGTAAGAAGAGGGGCTTTTGAACTGCAAGGCCATTTAATACTCAGCAAGGTAAACAAAGGGACATGCATAAATACATCCAACCACCCCATTTCTCCCACACTGCCATATTACCACACATATTATCAGCCAGAAAGTAAGAAGAGAGGCTTTTGAACTGCAAGGCCATTTAATACTCAGCAAGGTAAACAAAGGGGCATGCATAAATACATCCAAACACCCCATTTCTCCCACATTTCCATATTCCCCAACATATATTTCTCAAGGAACAAAGCAAGCAAAGAGGCTTTGGAGCTAAAAGGCCATTTTTAAACATTAAAAATAAACAAAGAGACATGCCACAGAACAATCAAGCACCCACCCCAAAGTAAAAAGACCGGCCTTTGAGATGCGGTAAGGAAATGATCCCAAAGCGTCCTTCTTCTCCTCCTCTGTCGTTGCTCCTATTTCCACGCCGCCAGCATATGTGCAGCCTCCAAGAGCTCACGAGAAGTCCGAGAGGCAGAATGGGCGCTTCTGCACATGTGCGCGGGGCCAGCCATGCATCGCGTCATCCAGGCCCACCCCCTTTGGTCTCCTACGACTCTGAGCGGCTGGAGAAGGACGGAGCGAGGAGGAGGAATCCAAAAGAGGGGGCCCATTCTGCCTCTTGGACTCTGGAGCTTTTGGAGGCGGCGCGTGAGCAGGGAGCGGGGAGGAGCAACAACGGAGGACTTCTTTACAGCGTGCAGGGGCGCATGAAGAGGACCAACAGCAAAAAAACCTGGTCAGGGCCTGAAGATCACCAGGATGAGGCCTGAAGATCACCCTGGTGATCGCGATCACCATTCTGAGCACCCCTGCCCTAGACCGTGCAAGGCCTTAACGGTTAACACCAACACCTTGAAGGCAATCCAGTACTCGTTAGGGAGCCAGTGCAGTTGCCGTAGAATAGGGGTGTAATATGCTCCTCACTGGTGCTCCCACCAGTAGCAGCGGCGGCATTCTGCACCAGCTTGAGTTTCCGGATTGTCGACAAGGGAAGGCCCACGTAGAGGGCGTTACAGTAGTCCAGCCTCGAGATGACCGTCGCCTGGATCACCATGGCCAGGTCGTCCCCGGACAGGTAGGGCGCCAGTCGCCTAGCCTGGCGGAGATGGTAAAACGCCGTTTTGCTGACCATGGCGACCTGAGTCTCCATGGTCAGCAAAGGGTCCAATTGGACACCTAAGCTCTTTACGAGGGATGACGGGCTGAGCTGCTCGCCATCCAGGGTAGGCAACCGGCACTCATCCAGCCCAGGGCGACCGGGCCACAAGATCTCCGTCTTCGACGGATTCACCTTCAGCCGGCTGGCACGCAGCCATCCAGTCACGGCTTCAAGGCATAGATGGAAACAATCGGTACGGCATCCTGCCTGCCGTCCATTCTCAGCAGAAGCTGGGTGTCATCCGCATACTGATAACACTCCAGACCAAAGTCGCGAGCCAGCTGTGCCAGGGGGCGATGTAAATGTTGAATAATAAGGGCGAGAGGATGGCCCCTGGGGTCCCCCACAACTTAATGGGAGTCTCCCGGAGACCTCCTCTCCCCTCTCCACACGTTGTCCCCGGTCCCGGAGGAAGGAGGCCACCCACTTAAGGGCAGTCCCCCTCACCCCTGTCACGGCTAAACGGTGGGCCAACAGTGCATGGTCTACGGTATCAAACGCTGCTGTTAGATCTAACAAACAAGCAGGGCTGACCCACCCTGGTCCAGCTGGCGGCGGTTGGTCTGTAATGGCGGTAAGCACGGTCTCCGTCCCATGCCCACGGAAGCCGGACTGGAAGGGATCAAGTCCAGCTGTGTCTTCTAAGAACTGCTGCAGCTGATCCGCTGCTGCCCTCTCAATTACTTTGCCTAGGAAAGGCAAGTTGGAAACCGGCCTGTAATTGGAGGGAGCCGAAGGATCTAACTTTGGCTTCTTCAGCAGCGGTCTTACCATAGCCTCTTTCAGTCCCCGGAAGACTCCTTGCTCAAGGGAGCTATTTATGATCGTGCCCAGGGCCCATGTAGCCCTCCCGGCAGGATCTAATTAGCCAGGAGGGGCACGGGTCGAGGGAGCAAGTAGTAGGTCTAGCTGCAGCAAGTAACTTATCGACAGCTGCTGCGTCCAGCAGTTGGAAACGGGTGAAGGTGGGCCCGTCGAGTGGCGGCAGAGTCTCGAGTTCAACCACTGTATCAAGGGTGACTGGGATGTCCCGGCGGAGATTCGAAATCTTGTCGGCGAAATAGTTCTGGAAAGCCTCAGCTGTAGGAGCCAAATCCTTATCGTTTAGGACCGTCGGAATTGTGGTCAATGAGCGAATTATTCTAAAAAGTTGAGCTGGGCGTGAACTAGCCGACTCTATCAGGGAGGAATAATAAACCTTTTTGGCCTCCTTGATAGCATGCTCATAAACCTCTTTAAATTGATTATAAGCTGATTTCGATGCTCCGTCACGGCGATCCCGCCACACACCCTCTAACTGTCTCTTCCTCCGCTTCATCGCTCGAAGCTCCTCATCCTTCATCGCTCGAAACTTCACAAACAAACTCGCTGGCCTCAATCTCTCCAACACCTCTCGCACTAACCGCACATGTTCTTCCTTCGTACTCGTCACAATCACTATGTCATCCAAATATACAAACACCCCTTTATATAAAAGGGGGTGTAACACCTCATTAATTAATTGCATGAAAATACCTGGAGATCCGGCCAAACCGAATGGCATCACGATCCATTCGAAGAGCCCCAGAGGGCAAGAAAAAGCTGTCTTCCATTGATCGCTCTCCTTCACCCTCACCATATGGAAGGCATCAATCAAGTCTAACTTGGTAAAAACCTTACCACCTCCCAATTGGCCTAACAAATCCTTAATCAACGGCAAAGGATAACAATTGGTGGTACTAACAGCATTCAACCCTCTATAATCGATACACAACTGCAATCTCCCATCTTTCTTTTCTCGGAACAATACTGGCGCGGCAATGGGGGACTCAGATCTCCTAATGAATCCCTTCCCTAAGTAATCATCTATCTGTTCTCTCAAAGCCATCTTTTCTTTTACGGTCATTGCATAAATCTTGGGTTTAGGCAGAACAGCACCTTCTCTAACCTCTATGCTACATTGCACATTCCGAAGGGGGGGAAGACTCTGAGCTAATTTAGGGTTAAACACATCTGCATAGTCCCAATACTCGGCTGGCACTCCTTGCACTTCATTCTTTAACTTCTCCCCCACATTAGGGGCACATTGTACAGTCCCAGCCTTCCAATCGATTTTGGGATTCACCTGCTCCAACCAAGGCATTCCCAACACCACCTCATGTCCCTTTATTGGGGCCATCACAAAATCAATATTCCCCTCCCAGGGTCCCACTCGCCCCTTTAAACCTTTCGTCCCCACAGAGAACGGTCCACCCTCTATAGACGACCCATCCAACTGAGTAAAAGTAACAGACGTCTTCAATGGTTCTGTCTCACCTCCCCACTCCTTCACTAATTTGGGGGACATAATATTCTCTGAACACCCACAGTCTACTAAAGCTTTCTTCTCCACAATTTTATCCCCTTTATATATCCCCAGGGTACATTGAATATTAGTTCTCACCCCAACACTTTTACTCTCAGTTTTGTCCATCGGGACTGCTTTAGCTGCAGCCACTTTCACAGGTCCCAATCCTTGCTTCTGCCGACATTGAGAAGCAAAATGTCCGGGCTGATTACAGGCAAAACAAAGCCCTCTTCCAAACATAGGTTTCTTGATACCACTGGAACGATTATCACTGCCTCGCCTGGTCTCTCCTCCTCGGACGCGATCCTCAGCAACACCACGACCAGCCCCTCGAGACCTCATAGGCTGGAACCGACGCCGCTGCACTTGAGCAAGGATTCCCTCCACCTTGCCAGCCAACTGGATCCAGCCGTCAACATCTCCTGGATCATCCCGGTGTAAGCACCACTCGAGGATCTCCTTACGCAGGCCATCCTTGAACAGCTCCAACAGAGTAGCTTGGGACCACTCCGCAACTTTTCCGGCTAGTCCCATAAATTCCTCAGCATACACCGTAACAGATCTGGATCCCTGGGACAAACAGCGCAGCGCCTCCTTCGCCTTGATCCGCTCTAGCGGATCCCGAAACCGATTCCGAATCGCCTGCAGGAACACTCTCACCGAACTCAGACACGGGTCCCGACGGTCATGGCATTGCACATACCACTCAGCTGCTCGACCCTTAAACACAGCTCCAATGGCCCTCACTTGGCTGCCTTCGCTGGGATAGAGATGACCGTAGTCTTCCATGTGATCCTGCACCGCTGCGATGAAGAAAGCGACTTTACTGGCTTCGCCCTCAAACTCTACCCGCAATGGCTCCTTCTTCATGCGGGCACCGAACTCCTGGGAAAACACTCCTCTTCCTGGAAAGTCTCCCGGGCCGGAAATGCCTCTTCCCATTCCTACCGATTGCGTAGGTCGCCTCACCTCCGGGACTGGACTCACTGGACCCCCGTCTCTGGTCCTCACTCCCGAAGGAGATCTAGGACGCTCGACTGATGGTCCGCCATCCATCCAAGAATAGTAAGTGAAGTCTCCTCCTCCCGGGGCCTTCCACATCGACTCTCTCTGGTCTCTTTGGAATATAGCTTGAGACATCCGCTTTACCGTCTGCACCACGGCTTCCATTTGGCAACTCAACACATCTAGCCTTGACGGCGACGCAGGTTCTGGGGTCTCACTACCCCCCTGTAATGCTCGGAAAGGGGGGTCCCAATAAAGCAGGCTCACTCCAAGCTGAGTTGAAGGATAGTTCTTTTTATTGAGCTCCTTACTCCAGGCTAGGCAAAGATAGACTAAAGAATACGCGCAAACAATCCCTCAAACTCCCTCCCTGGCCCTCCCCCTGCTGAGATCCTCCCTCCGGGGGGCTTGACCACTTGGCCTGTCCGCATATCAAAGCCCAGGAAGGTATCTGGCAGATCAAAGGGCTGAGTCAGTCCATAGCCCGCCAAACGGTGTCCATATCAAATGGCGCGATCGGCCTGGAACGTTAGGGAAACAAACGGGCCAGCCGGAGCTGACATAGCGCCCCCCCCCCCGGGAAATGCGGACCTGCAAAAGGGAACAGAACAAAGGAGAAAAAGGGAAAGGTTAGGGACCAGGCTTGTCTGGGAAAGCAGCATGGAAAGCCTTCACTAACTTAGGGGGTCTAACGTGAGGGGCCAATACCCACTCGGGGTGTAAGTCCTTGGCAGTCCATTTAACTAAATAACTGAGTCGGCCCTTGCGGCGCCGAGAGTCCAAAATGTCTTTAATCTCAAAGTGGGTATGGGACCCCACCATAATAGGCACCGGAGCACCTTCCTCAGCGGACCACTTCCGGTCGGACACAGCTTTCTTCAATAAGCTCACGTGGAAAACAGGGTGGACCTTGCGCCAGGTGTGCGGCAGGTCCAGCTTGACCGCCACAGGGTTAATCACCTCCAGCACGCTAAGTGGCCCTACAAATTTGGCTGCAAACTTGCGTGACTGTTGAGTAGATTTCAGATGCTTGGTGGACAGGAACACGCGGTCTCCCACCGCGTATGTAGGCTGGGGCCCTCTCTTCTTGTCGGCGTATAGCTTGTAAGACTCACGGGCCTGCCTCAGCGCCGTCTGAATGGCCGGCCAGGCCGCCGCCACCTTGGCACCCCAATCCGTTGGTGTCGCCGCCGGGTCCGCTGTCGGGGTCGCTGCGGGGAAAGGCGGGAAGTCGCGCCCTGAGACAACGCGGAAAGGCGAGGCCCCCGTCGAGGAGTGTTCCGCGTTGTTGTAGCTGTATTCCGCCACGTCTAGCAGCTCAGCCCAATTGTCTTGCTGGTATGTTGAGTAGCACCGGAGGTATTGCTGCAGGGTGCGTTGAACCCTTTCCGTGGCCCCGTCCGTCTCCAGGTGGAACGCCGTGCTTAGGGCCCGCCGGGACCCCAGGCCCACCAGGAACGCCTTCCAGAATTTGGACGTGAATTGGGGCCCTCTGTCACTTATCACTCGCCGCGGGCAGCCGTGGAGCCGAAAGACATGGTGGGTGAAAAGGCGCGCCAGCTCCGGGGCCGTGGGCAGCCGGCGAAGTGGGACAAAGTGGGCCTGCTTTGAGAACAGGTCCACCACTGTCCATATGGTGGTGTATCCGCCGCTGGGAGGCAGATCTACAACAAAGTCCATTGCTATTTCGCTCCAAGGTTCGGCCGGATCGGCTACCGGTTGTAGCAGCCCCGTCGGCCGGCCCGTCTTGGGCTTGTTTCGTGCGCACACCTCGCACTCTGCTAAGTAGTCGCTAGTGTCCTTTCTCATGGCCGGCCACCAGAACTGCCGAGCCAGCAGCTTTAGAGTCTTCGTGAGGCCGAAGTGGCCGGACAAGGTGGATTCGTGGGCTTGTGCCAGGACCGGGGCTCTCTGGGCCTGGGGGACATATAGCTTGTCTTTGTAGTACCATATGCCCTTAGCTTCAGTCAAGTCCCCGCTGTGCTCCTTAAGCCAAGCGTCTTTCCCATAGGCCGCTGCCAAATCCGCTAGCAGCTCGGGGGCCCCGGGGACTGTTGGGTTTGGCGCCTTGTCCGCTGCCCGGGTGCGGGCCACCAAGCCCAGCTGCCGCTTGGAGAACACCGTCCCCACTTCTTCTGGCGCGGAGTAGTCCGCCTCTGGCATTCTGGAGAGCGTGTCAGCCAGCACGTTCTTCGGGCCCGGCAGGTATTTGAGCTGGAAGTTGAAGCGGCTGAAGAACTGTGCCCACCTCAGCTGCTTAGCATTGAGTCTCTGGGGAGTCTGGAGCGCCTGTAGGTTCTTGTGGTCTGTCCACACTTCAAAGGGCAGGGCGGTGCCTTCCAAGAAATGCCTCCAGTGGCTCAGCGCCGCCCGCACGGCGAAGGACTCCTTTTCCCATACATGCCACCGCTTTTCCGATGGCGTGAACTTTTTGGATAGGTATGCACAGGGCCGCAGGGTCCCATCCTCGTCCCGCTGCAGGAGGACTGCTCCGTACGCCGCCTCCGAGGCGTCGCACTGGACCGTGAACGGCTGGTCGGGCCGGGGGTGCCTTAGCAACGGCTGGCTGGTGAAGCTCCGCTGAGGCTCTCGAAGGCCTCCTGGCATTGCGGGGTCCAGCTGAGCTTCGCCCCCGGGGACTTGGCTTTCTTTGTTTCTCCCAAGCCCTTGGTTTTTAATAGTTCAGTCAAGGGGAGCGCTATTTTAGCAAAATTTTGGATGAATTGTCTATAAAAGTTAGCAAACCCCAAAAAGCCCTGCAACTGCCGCCGGGTTCGCGGCGCCTCCCACGCGAGCACATCTTTTACCTTACTGGGGTCCATGGCCAAGCCTCGCGTGGAGATACGGTACCCTAGATAGTCCAGTTCTTGTCGATGGAACTCGCACTTGGACAGCTTCACAAAGAGCTGGTTGTCCCGCAGCCGCCGCAGCACCTCTCGGGTCATCTCGACGTGCTCGGCCTCCGATTTGGAATAAATCAACACATCATCCAGGTAAACTAGAACTCCCTTGTACAGCAGGTCTCTGAAGATTTCATTTATGAACTGCTGGAAGATTTTGGGTGCCCCCTTGAGTCCGAAAGGGGTGACTCGGAATTGGTACTGCCCCAGATGGCAGTTGAAGGCGGTCTTCCAGCAATCTTCGTCTTTCACTCTAATCCGGTAAAATGCCTCCCGGATGTCCAGCTTGGTGAAAATCCGCGCCCCCCCTAGCTGGGCCAAAATCTCGGACATCAGGGGCAACGGATAGGGGCTTGAGGTGCAAATCGCATTGAGGCCCCGGTAGTCCACGCATAGTCGCAGCGAGCCATCCGCCTTGGGCCTGAACAGGACGGGGGCTGCCATCGGGCTGGTCGACTTCTCAATAAACCCTCTGTCCATATTTTTATCAATAAAGTCTCTCAGTGCCTTTCTTTCTGGCTCCGACAGGGCATATAGCTTTGGGCTGGGCAGTTTGGCGCCCTTTTCGATTTCAATGGCACAATCGGATTTCCGGTGGGGGGGCAGCTGGTCACTTTCCCGCTCGCTAAAGACCTCCTCCAAGTCTCCATATTCTCGCGGGATCTCGGTGGGTTGGCTCTCTGCTGCCCCTACGCCTGCCCCCTCGTGGGCCGGCCCCCCGGCGTCTTCAAGGTCATCTAGTCTTGCCCGGGCTTCTCCGTCCCTGAACTGCAGGGCCCCCGTCTCCCAATTAATTTGCGGGTTCTGGCCGCGCAACCAAGGGGCCCCCAGGATGATGGGCTGGTGTGCCATCGCCGAGATGACGAATTTCATGCTCTCTTGGTGGGTCCCCATCTGGACTCTCATCTCCCCTGTCTTGTGAGTGGCTGGCTTCCCATTGGCCGGGGACCCATCTAGCTGGGAGAATAGGATCTGTTCGATCAGGGCTCGGGGCTTTATCCCCAACTGCTTCGCTAGCCCAGGGGACATTAAACATCTGGTGCATCCACTATCTATCATGGCTATAGTCTCTATGGGCTGGGCCGCCTCGGGGCCCCACACCTTAACGTCCAGCTTGAACGTGTCGCACCCAGGGGGATCTGACTCACCGCCCGAAGGGATCCGGATCTGCCGCCGGGCGTCTACAGCAGATCGTTGTCGTTTCCCGCCATCCACTCGGAGTCGCTCTCCTCAGTCTCCAGCTCTGGCTCCTCAGCCTCCCGTAGGGGCCTTGGGGCCCGCGCCGTCTCTGCCGCCGCGGCTGCCTTGCCTCGGCCAGGGGTTTTGGCCGGTGTTGCCGGCTTGCCCTCCGGCGCCCGCTCCGCCTTGGGCGAGGGGACCTTTTTGCGGCACTCCGCTGCTCGGTGGCCTTCCCGTCCGCACGAGAAGCAGGCTCCCCTCCTTCCCTTCTGGGTCTCCCGGCTGGCTGACCGGGGCCTTGGTGATGGTCGCCGGGCTGGTCCCGGTCTCCCCGACGAGCTTGGGATCATCCTGCGGGGCCTCCCGCCATCTCTGTAGCGCCGGGGCATCTGCTCCATGTCGCACTCTACTCTCCCCGCCGAGACTATCCAGTCCTCCAGTGTCTCGGGGTTCCCTCGGTGCATAGCCCACTCGAGAATATCCTCCCGCAGGCCCGCCTTGAAGCACTCCAGTATGGTGGTTGCGGACCAGCCCCTTATCTTCCCTGCGAGGGCCTTAAAGCTGAGGGCATACTCGGACACTGATCTCTGGCCTTGATAAATCTTCCTCAGCTGGGCCTTGGCTTTCTCCCCGGCCAGGGGGTCGCGGAAGCGCGTCTGTAGCGCCTCTAAGAAAGCGTCCAGCCGGCCTAGTTGGGGGGCCCGCGTGTCGGTGAGCTGGATCAGCCAGTCAGCTGCGGCCTCCTTCAGGTTGGCCCCCACAGCCCTCACCTTAGCCGCTTCAGACGGGAAGGTGTCGCCATAGTCCACCATGTAGTTCTGGACGTTGGTGACGAAGTAGGATAACTGGCGGGGGTCCCCATCGAACTTTACCTTCAAGTCGCGTCGGCTCCCCGCCATCTCTTGGCTTTGGTCTCCCGGGCCCAGGTTGAAGGTGGATGCTCCCCTCGGGAAGTGGAATTCGTCCCTCTCTCCTCGGAAGGCTACCCTCCCCGACGGCCTTCCCGCCAGCCGGGGTGCCCGGCTCGGGCTCCGGTCTGGGCGCGAGGGCCTCGGCGTCTCCCACTGCATCTCGTCTGGGCGGGCCAGCAGTACATCTACCTGGGATTGGAGCCTCCCCACCGCCTCGGTTAGCTGGAACACCTGTATCTCCATCCGCAGCATCTCTGCGCTGGTCGCGTCCGCCTTGCGGCGGCCTGCGTCTTTGGGTTGCGGGGCCGGAGCCGAGGCGTCCTCGCCTCCTAAGCCGGACGTCTTCGCCTGTGGCTCTCCTCCGGAGGCTCCGGCCTCGTCCCCGTCCCATTCCTCCTCGGCCTCCTCCAAGATCCCTTGGGGCAGCTCGCTGAGGGGGTTTCCTTCTGTTCGGGACATCTTCCAGAAGTTGGTTACGGTCGGAAGGCTTTCACGGCCGTATAAGTTGGTGAGTCTATCTTTATGTAATGCTCGGAAAGGGGGGTCCCAATAAAGCAGGCTCACTCCAAGCTGAGTTGAAGGATAGTTCTTTTTATTGAGCTCCTTACTCCAGGCTAGGCAAAGATAGACTAAAGAATACGCGCGCAAACAATCCCTCAAACTCCCTCCCTGGCCCTCCCCCCTGCTGAGATCCTCCCTCCGGGGCTTGACCACTTGGCCTGTCCGCATATCAAAGCCCAGGAAGGTATCTGGCAGATCAAAAGGGCTGAGTCAGTCCAGAGCCCGCCAAACGGTGTCCATATCAAATGGCGCGATCGGCCTGGACCGTTAGGGAAACAAACGGGCCAGCCGGAGCTGACACCCCTCTGCCAGGTCCACCTGACCATCCCTGGCACCACATACCTCCGGATCCTCCCGGGCCACTGCCAGGTGAGCGCTCCCACGCTCCACCACCTGCTGAGCGCTCCTACGCTCCTCCGCCTGCTGAGCGCTCCTACGCTCCTCTGCCTGCTGAGCGGTCCCACGCTCCTTCCTCCGGCAGGTCACCATCTCGCTCACCTGAGCGTTCCACAACCGCTCCACTTCACGGAGCTCCCTCTCTACTGCACTTCCCGACGCCATCATTGCTCGGGAATCGTCCGGGACCCCCACCTGGTCCAGAGTGGTCCAATCCCACTCCTCGATTCTCCGGACTTCTTCAGGATCCGCCATAAATTGATCCAAATACGCTTCTTGCTTCCAAGCCAACCTCTCCATTGCTGGGATAGTTGAAAAGGGGCTTTAGCTTCTGTAACGACTCTCCAACACACGGTAGGGATCACGCGTAGATTGTAGCTTGGTCCAACACGATTTTATTGAAGGTACGACACATGTGAAGCTAAAGCACCGGCCCGCCACCCAAACACACCTTATATACCCCCATAGCCCCTCCCATACCCATGCAATGTCCAGGCAGGGTTGCATCATGTCCAGGTGAGTCAGCAATCCCAGTAATCCAAAGGGGCATGACCCCAGGGGTCATAAAGTCAGTGTCATAAGTCCAATTGTCCAATGTCCAGGCTCGGAGAAGTTACCTCACTTCCTTCCCAAGCACCTGGAAGTTGCATCACTCCCAGTCTGACTCAGCAGTCTCAGCATATATGGGACAAAGGTCACTCCAGGAACTAAGGCAAAGGTCGATGCTGCCTCATGACAGGTTGGGAACCTGAACTTCCTCTAAGCTCAGGTTTCCCAATCCTGACACCAACACTACCATGTTAGCAGCCGAGAAACCCCGCACTTTTGTTAGCTTCTGTGTGTGCCCTTGAGACCCTTTGGTATTTACATTTTCAACATGATCCATGAAGGGAAAAGGGGAAGAATCAAAGGTTTTAGAGGCGAAAAACCAAATCATTTTGAAAACAACTGTTCTCTTTTTAACCAGGATGATTAAGATCAAACAAACCTGCATTGATTTGTATTTTGAAACCTTTATGTCTGCCTAGGAAGAAAATTCCATTATATTTTTCCCATTCTGCCTATTATTATTTTACCAAGAGTACAAAGTCCAACGAATTCCTCTCTTGCCTTGCAGACAATTTTATTGTCCAGAAGGAAGATGAGGCAACAAGGGGGTCGGCTATTATGGATCTGATCCTAACCAATACTGAGGTCAATGGAGTGGAAGTGCAGGGATCCTTAGGTGGCAGTGACCATGTGTTCCTGGAGTTTTTTGATACGGGGGGATGGAAGAGAAGTCAAACATGCATTCTAGACTTTGAGAGAGCTGACTACAGAAAATGTAAGGAAATTCTGAGTGTGATCCCATGAATAGTAATGTTTCGATGATGGATGGGAGATTATAATAAGTGAGATACCAAAGGCACAATTAAGAGCTGGGCATGTTTAACCTGCAGAAGAGAAGGCTGAGCGGAGACGTGATGGCCTTGTAACAAGATGTGAGGGGAAGTCATAAGTAGGAGGGGCAAGCTTGTTTTCTGGCACCCCGGAGACCAGGACATGGAACAATGGCTTCAAACTACAGGAAATGAGATTCCACCTGAACATTAGGAAGTGGAACTTTCTGCCCCAGAGTGTGGTAGAGGCTTCTTCTTTGGAGACTTTTAAACCAAGGATGGATGGCCATCTGTCGGGGGTGCTTTGAATACGTTTTCCTATTTCTTGGCAAGGTTTTGGACTGAGGTCGGACTATGATTTTATCTTGGAGACATATTGATGTTTTTATGGTTATGATTTTAATCAATGTGTTATGTTTTTAATTTGCTGTAATTGTTGTTTTTTTATGATATTGTTGTAAACCGCAAGTTGCCTTCGGGCTGAGAGGGAGCGGCATACAAATGTGCTAAATATTATTATTATTTCTCCTCCTCTTCTTCTTCTTCAAAACTTGATTTGGTGATATGTGGATGACAACACTATAAGCTGACAGCATCAATAAAGCAATAAACAATACAAAGTCTGCATCACAGATGTCAATAAGGGTAAAGGCTATCCCCCGTGGGGCCGGGGAAAAAAACTCCTGTGGGGGCAGTATGGGCGAGTCCCTCACCACCCACCTGGGAAAAAACCGGGTGAGCCCAGCCACCCGGGATGAGGAAAACTCCCCCCCGGGTCCCAGAAGATGCAACCCTACCACATGTGAAAGACCAGGGAGAATAGTCAATACTGCTTGGGGAATCCCAATATCCTCCTGTGGCCAGGCCAGAACCTGGACCCGGCCTGCCACAGGAGAAACTATCATACGTGTCCCGATGGACGCGTGGGGAGGCCAGGTGGTATGTCTCTTCAGGGGAGCAATGGCAATGTTGGTGGCCTGGCAATCTCCCGGAGTCTGTGTCTGGTGCCGTCAACCAAGGGTCGGCGCCTCAAAACGCCGGTAGAATCAATCCAGAAGGTTGGCCAATGATGACGTACTCCGTGATGGCTGCGTCGTCTGATGACGTGACGGAAGCCACCAAGGCGCCGTCAAAGGATGATGACGTAGATGATGCTGATAGGAGGCGTTGGGCATGCCTTACTCCTGATGGCGTGGTGACGTATCGGGCACAGGATCAACCGGGTCCCTTCAACTTAAAGGACCCGTGCGCTGTCGGGGAGAGGGGTCGTATAATTCAAACCCCATACGTAGAGTGCCCCTGGTGTAGTTGTGTGGCGAAATGAAAAGCCAAATGGCAGTGGGTCGGGCTGGGGTCCCGTCTGGAAATGCTCTGGAAGGGGTACTGGCAGGGAAGGCCCAAGGTGTCCCCCGGAGTCCCGGGAACCAGAACGGCAGACGCCCCTGCCCAGGCAAGCGGAAAATCAAGGTAGCAGACTTCGGGTGGAAAATTCCAATATCAAAAATACTTTATGTGGTTCCTAAACAAATGTTTGTAGAACCTCACACAGCTCCAAATGGAACACAGGCCGTCCCAATACAGTAAAGCCAGGAAATGGAAATGAACCCAGCGGTGGGGCTGGCAGCTCCCACCGCCGTGGCACACACGTGTTCACCTAAACACGATTAAAGGCTAACTACCTATTAAATGCAAACAAACCAGGCAAAGTGCTGGCGAAAAAATTAACAAAGAAAAGACAGCAACAATGTATCACACAGTTAACAAAAAACAATACTCAGATCTTCAGTGAAGAAGAAACCACAGAGGAATTTAAAAATTTCTATAAGACACTTTACCAAAAGGAGAATATTGAAATGGACAAGGTAACACTGTACCAACCAAACAGAGAATGGAGAAGAGAAGCGAACAGCAAAGAGAACTCTTGAATAGACCGATAAGCGAAGAAGAAATAAGGGAAGCAATAAAGAAGCTACCTAGTAACAAGTCGCCAGGACCAGACGGGATGACGGCTATCTATTATAAACTATTCAAAGAGGAAATGATGCCCTTTATTAAAGATTTAATGAACAATGCTCTATTCCACGCGTCGATCCCAAATACATGGAAAGAAGCTAATATCATGCTTATTCATAAAGAGGGGACAGACCCTACAAAGGTAAAAAAATATAGGCCCATATCCCTTCTGAACAATAAATTTTCCACCCTCAGCTTACACTTGAGTCAGTAAGTTTCCACTCCCCGAAACTGCTGCGACCCTCACCCAATGACTGATCAAGACCAAACTTGGCACACCGTGCCCCCACGACCCATTCTACATCCTGGTGCAGTTTCGAGGGCCGATCATGGATGATGAGACTTGAAGTACCTCCATTCACTTCTCAAAACTGCTGCAATCCTCACCCAATGACTGATCAAGGCCAAACTTGGCACACAGAGCCCCCGTGACGCACTCTACATCCTGGTGCTGTTTTGAGGAGGATGGACCATGGACGGTGGGACTTGCAGTTCCTTCACTAACTTCCTGAGACCACTGCAAGCCAAATATATAACTGATAAAGACCAACCTTGGCACACAATGCCTTTCTCAAATAACCCCGGTCCCTAAGCTTTGAGTTCCCTTCGGGCGAGAAGGGCGGCATATAAATGTCGTAAATAAATAAATAAGTTTTCCCAGTTTTTGTGGTAAAATTAGGTGCCTCGGCTTATGATCAGATCGTCTCATCCTTGAGTATATATGGTATTTCACTTAAGCAGGAAAAAAAAAAGAATGATGATCCCTTGAACAATATGGAACCATCAGTGAAAACATTAGAAGAATATGGAGATGTTGCGGGATTAAAAAACAAGCAAACAAAAAGGGAAGACAATAAAAACCCGAAGAAATAGGACAAAGTAAAACTGGCATAATTTTCAAGATTTCTAATAGAGAAGAAAGTGAAATATTTGGGGCATTACAATCTAAGATGGAAAATTCAGCTTTATTCCAGGTCAATTGCAATAACATTTGGAGAAAATCAAGTGAGACCTTGATGGAATACAAAGATGGAATACGCTACAACTCTTCTTTAGGTTAAAGGTAAAGGTTTCCCCTTTATCACCAATATTTAATATGCAGATTTGATAAATGTGGAAATTAATATGATGCGTGGGAGTGGATGGATGGAGTTAATAACTGTGGAGACACCCGTAAAATATTAAGGCCTGCAATAACTAACTACCTGCTTGCAGGACTGTGATTAAAACTTGCTAATGAAGATGGAAAAGTAAACTCTGATAAGAACTGGGACAGTGATGACAGAAATGTTTACCATGTTAAGAAGGAAGTCAACATAAGGTCAACACCAATCTAGAAGAGTCTTTGTGGTATTTGTGGTACGAGAGGAAGAGAAACTTTGGGAACCACTTAATTTTATTCTTCATTCATTCTTGTATGCCACCCCCCCCCCCCCCGAGGGCTCGGAGTGGCTCACAAGTCACATAAAAGCATAAACAAGATAAAACATCGATAATAAGTTAGCTAAAATTAAACTAGACCAGGGCTGTCCAACTTCACCGGGTCCAGGGCCGGAATAGAGGTCACTGATGACCTCGGGGGCCGCTCGGCCCCGCCCCAGGCCCCGCCCCCAGGCCCCGCCCCCAACCCAGGCCCCGAACCCCTCCTAAAGCCGCCGAAAAAGGGCAGAAGGCGGCGCCAACGGCAGCGCGTCACAGGCAGCGCGTCACCCCAGGCCTGTGACGACGCTGCCGTTGGCGCCCTTCTTCTGCCCTTTTCGGCAGCTCCCCGCCCTAGAAAGGGGAGGGGCGCCGGAAGGAGGTAGGCGTGCCAAGAGCAGCGCATCATGCCAGGCTTGTGACGCTGCTCTTGGCGCCGCCTTCTGCCCTTTTTCGGCGGCTCCCCTGCCCTAGAAAGGGAGGGGCGCGAAAAGGGCAGAAGGCGGCGCCAACGCGTCACATGCCATGCCGTGTAGAAGCGCTGCCCTTGGCATCGCCTACTCCTACTTTTCGCGGCTCCCCCGCCCTAGGAAGGGAGGGCGGCGAAAAAGAACAGAAGAGCGGCGCCAACGGCAGCGTCACATGCCTGGCGTGAAGCGCTGCCCTTGGCATCGCCTACTCCTACTTTTCGGCGGCTCCCGCCCCTAGGAAGGGAGGGGCGGCGAAAAAGGGCAGAAGGCGGCGCCAACGGCAGCGCGTCACAGGCCTGGCATGACGCGCTGCCCTTGGCACCGCCTACTCCTCCTTTTCGCGGCTCCCCGCCCTAGGAGGGAGGGGGGCGAAAAGGGCAGAAGGCGGCGCCAACGGCAGCGTCACAGGCCTGGCGTGAGCGCTGCCCTTGGCACGCCTACTCCTCCTTTTGGTGCCCCACCTCCCTTCCTAGGGCGGGGAGCCGGGGAGTAGGCGGTGCCAAGGGCAGCGCGTCACGCCAGGCCTGTGACGCGCTGCCGTTGGCACCGCCTTCTGCCCTTTTTCGGGCGGTTCCCCGCCCTAGGTAGGGGGGGGCGCTGAAAGGAGGAGGAGCTATCTCTCTTCCTCCTCCCTGCCCCGCCCCCCCCCGGCCGCCATTTTTTAAAAAAAAATCAATTTTTTTAAAATTTAAAAATGGCGGCTGAGGGCATAGCTGGGGCCGTGTCCAACAGGCTACGGGCCGGATCCGCCCCGGGCCGCCAGTTGACAGCCCTGAACTAGACTAAGCAAGGTTAAAGAATTTAACAACCGAAAGCCAGCTTGAAGAGGTGGGTCTTACAGGCCCTACAGAAAGGAGGCAAGTCCTGCAGGGCTCGGACTTCGGCTGGCAAGGTGTTCCAAATAGTTGGTGCCGCCACAGAAAAGGCCCTGCGTCAAATAGATGCCAAGTGGATGGTTTTGAAGCCGGGCACTTCGAGAAGGTTCAGATCTTCAGAACGGAGTGATCTCTCGGGTCGATAGGGGGTAAGACGGTCCCCCAGATACATCGGCCCCAGACCATATAAGGCCTTGAAGGTTAACACCATCATCTTGAAAGTGATCCGGTGCTCGACCGGAAGCCAATGAAGCTGCGGGAGAATGGGCGTTATATGACACCTCGCCGGCACTCCGGCGAGAAGTCGTGCAGCGGCATTCTGGATGAGCTTACGTTTCTGGATCACTGACAAGGGTATGCCAATGTAAAGGGCGTTACAGTAGTCAAGTCTTGGATGACCGTGGCTTGGACCACCGTGGCCAGGTTGTCTCTAGACAGATAGGGGGCCAACCGCCTAGCCTGCCGCAGATGGGAAAAAGCGGTTTTGCTGACAGTAGAGACCTGAGTCTCCATTGTCAGAAAAGGGTCTAAAACAGGGATGGGCAAACCCCGGCCCGGGGACCGGACACGGCCCCCCAGCCGGTTCCATCCGGCCCGGCAGGCTGGCAGGCAACGAAGGGGGAGGGGGGAGAAGAGAAGGAGGCGAGGAGCAAGCGGCGCCGCAGAACACATGGCTTCGCTGTCCTCCGCCTCCTCCCCTTCCCTTCCTCCACTCCGAACAGCTGGCGAGAGTGAGGGAGGCGACCACGGAGGGAGGGAGGGAGGGGGGGAAGGGGAAAGGAGGGGCGAGGAGGAGCTTGCCGAAGAGCAGGCGGGTGAGGGTTTTCCCTTGCGCGCTCACGCCAGGCGCGAACACCCCTCCCGCGGGACTTTTCCGAGGCACGCTGAGAGAGGATGTGTAAGCCCGCTCCTCCTCGCCCCTCCTTTCCCCTTCCCCCCGTCATCGCTGCCCCCCAGTGCATTGTGGGCACAGTCGGGGACGGAAAGGAAGGCAAGAAGGAAAGCTGGCCGGAAGGCTGCTTGTGCTCTCTCTCTCTCTCCCTTCCCTCCGCGTCAGAGCGACCTACGGAGAGGGAGGGAGGGGGGAGAAGAAGAGGAGGCCCGGGAGGAGTGCCTTCCTTCTATTCTTCCTTCCTTTTTTCCTCCCCCCTCCCTCTTTCCTTCTTCCTCTCCTCCTTTCTTACTTTCCTTCCTGCAAGCAGCCCATGACGGAGGTAGGGCTCCTCCTCCCTTTGGGAGCTGTGGGTAAGCCGGGAATTGGCTTCCTCTTTCTCCCTCTCTGTCCCTCCCCCTTCCTCTCACTCCTTCCTTGATTCCTTCCTTCTTCCCTTTCTTCCCATCCTTCCTTCCTTCCCTCCCTTCTGTTCTTCCTTCGTTCCTCTCTCTCTCCCTCCCTCCTTTCCCTTCCTTCCCCATCTCCTTTCTTTCCTTCCTCTCTCCCCTCTGTAAAATAGTTGGTTGTGGGGTTCTGTGTGAAGTTTGGCCCAATTCTGTTGTTGGTGGGGTTCAGAGTGCTCCTTGTTTGTAGGTCAACTATAAATCCCAGCAACTACAACTCCCAAACATCAAGGTCTATTTCCCCCAAACTCCATGTGTGTTCATAGTTGGGCATATTGAATCTTCATGCCAAGTTTGGTCCAGATCCATCATTGTTTGAGTCCACAGTGCTCTCTGGATGTAGGTGAACTACAATTCCCAGACCTAAGGTCAATTCTCACCAAACCCTTCTAGTGTTTTCTGTTGGTCCAGTCCTGTGTGCCACATTTGGCTCAATTCTATCATTGATGGGGTTCAGAATGCTCTTTGGTTGTAGGTTAACTATAAATCCCTGAACCTACAACTCCCAAATGACAAAATCATTTTTTTAGTGATGGTCACTCCTTATAGGTGTCTTGTGGCCAAATTTGGCAGCAATTCGCCCAGTAGTAAGAAATCAGTTTGTGTGTGTCATCTGTAAAATGGGATGTTATCTGCTTTGAACCAGATTATATGCCAGTGTGGACTCAGATAACCCAGTTCAAAGCAGATATTGTGGGATTTTCTGCCTTGATTGTGTTTTTCCCTCATGGCAGAAGGAGGTTGGACTGGATGGCCCTTGGAGGTCTCCTCCTACTCTAGGAACCTGTTGTTGTGGTTGTTGTTATTATTATTATTAGCAGAGGCTGAATGAATATTATTATCATTATTATTATGAATAAATGCAGGGGCTTATTATACTCACATTTAGTTGAATTCAGTCTTAAAATATATTATATGGCTCTCATTGAAATAAATTTCCAAATATTTTGCTTTTATGGCTTTCGGAGTTAAAAAGGTTCCTGACCCCTGGTGTAATGAATCACAAATGATACAAATGTTCACATTTTGTTAAGCATTGCTTTGCAAAAATTTTAGTCAATAAATGTCATGTATTTTTGCGCTGGCCTGTTGTAGGATGTAGTTCCGCCTTTAGGTGCAGCCCTTCATAATATTTTTTGGCTCTCGTGTGGCCCCTTGGAAAAAATAATTGCCCACCCCTGGTCTAAAACAATCCCCAGGCTCTTTACTGAGGATGACGGGCGCAGTGCCTCACCATCCAGGGTAGGCAGCTGGACCATCCCACCACCCGGCCGACCCAGCCACAGTATCAGCCCTGCTAAAGGTTTGGGACAAATACAAGAAAAGGTTATGCAACAAAACCCCATCATTATGGGTCTCAGCTCTTGAGGCATGCCAACGAAGGGGATTAGGCTGGAGTGAATGGCCTACGTACAGGGGCGGTCCTACAAGATAGGCCAAGTAGGCGGCCGCCTAGGGAGCCATCTGGGAAGGGGGCGCCATCCTGGCCTCATCGGGCGCCATCCTGGCCCTGCCGATGTTCCTCAGACAGTGCTGCAGCTGCCTGCTTTTGACCCGGCCTTGTGTGCTCCGACGCCGCTTCTGGGCACGCGCGGAGGTTTTCACGCAGGGGCAGTTGCTCTGGAGCTGAAGTTGAGCACAGGAGCAACTGCACATGCGCGAAAACCTCCGCGCATGCCCAGTAGCTCCCTTGCGCAGAAGCCTGTAAGCAAAGCACTCCCTATCGGGCAGGCAGGGAGTGCTTCCCCTCTCCCTTTGTCTCCGCCGCATGCGCGCGTTTGCTGGGAAGGAGAAAAGAATCAGTGAAGGAAGTGTAAGTGAAGGAATGAATGAAGGGCTCTCCTCCTCCTCCTCTGTGGCCTCTTCTCTCCCGCGCTGCCTGTATTCGACCTCATTTGACCATTTTGGCTGTTTTTCTATTTACATTTACATTGGGGTCCTAATTTTGGACTTATGGGAGACTCCTATGGATTATGAGTCGGGTGATAGGTAATATATTCTGATTTTGATGCATTTACATTGCATTCCTTGTTGATTATTATACAGTTCTGCTTAATATTGTCATACAATATAATACAAATACAATATAACAATAGAATGATGATATATTTTATATTACATGTAATATTACAAACAATATTGCAGTATAGTGGTATTGTACAAAATAGTAATATATAATATTTTATTTTACTTTATTTTGGGTTATTTGAGTTTTATAGGAGTAATGAAAATATTTAGTAGAGGATAATTTTATTTAAATAAATAATTTTATTATTTTATAATAATAATATAATAGCATGTTACATTATATTATAATGTCAATATATTATAATATAATTATATTGTAATGTATTATAATATAATTATGATATAATATAGTATGAGTATGGTATAATATATTGTATATACATTGATACAATATAATACTACGAATGGTATTGTGATATTATAATTGTATATTTGTTTTACATGGGGGCAGCAAAATAATGTTTTTTGGTGGGGGGGGGCACCAAAATAATGTTTGCCTACCATTTAAAATTACCTTAGACCGCCCCTGCCTACGTATTGTGTTATTTTAAAGAAAAAGGGGAACGAATTTAAAATAAAGACTCAATAACAAATTAAAGAATATTACAATAAGGACAGCAAAGTAGGATTTGAGGAGAAGCAACCAACTTGGGATAAGATTTTAAGGAATGAAAATAAAACTATTGCGAAACCAACAATCGGCGATTGCTGGGATGAAGTACCGAAAAGGAACAGAGATTAAGGACTGTATGACCCAATGGGCGACAGAAATATTGGAAAGACAACAATGTTAGAGGAATCGGAAATAATGTGGAATAGAAAAATAAAATACACCTACGCTTATGATTTCAAAGAGAATTGGCTAAAAATGATGTTATCAGCGTTACGTGACCCCAAAGAAGTGAGCAAAACTTACTAAAGATTACAATCACAACTTTTGGAAGTGTGAGAAACAAGGATCTGTTTAACATATGTGGTGGTCACGTGACAAAGAAAGAGGATTTTGGAAAGAAATTCATGAATTATGCCAAAAAAATGTTGAAAGAAAAATTCCCAATGCTTGCCGAGTATTTTTTATTAGGGACGACAAACATTTATTTATTTATTTATTTAAAACTTTTGTACCCCGGCCTTCTCACCTCCGAAGAGGGACTCAGACCGGCAAAGAGCAAGGATTCAATGCTAACATTTAAAATCTAAAAACACCTTAAATTCACAATAAAATTACCAATTACCAATACAATAAATACATAAAAACTATTTGCCACAGTAAAATCATGTCCAACTCAGTCCTTGTATACAGTCCATGTCTAGTGGTTAGCGACTTTAGTCAATTATTGATTTCCGCCCTCATTGTGTGAAGACCTCATTGCACAGCCACGTTTTCACTAGCTTCCTAAAAGTCAGGAGGGAGGGGGCAGACCTAATTTCCCTTGGGAGGGAATTTCACAACCGGGGGGCCACCACAGAAAAGGCCCTGTCCCTCGTCCCCACCAGACATGAACTGGAATACAAATAAAGATAAACTCTTTGTTGGAGCAGGGGATGATGTGAGTTGTAATCCTTTGCTTTGCACAGCAGAAGTTGTGCATGAATGGACTTAGTATGCTCCAGCTGACTGAGAAATAATCCAGAAGCATATTCAGCTGCTCTTGCTCCAGTTTGAGCAACATAAATCCAGAGGCATACTCAGCTTCTCTTGCCCCGATATGACAGGACAACGAGCAACATGGGGAAATTATAGCCCCAAGACTCCGCCCACCCAATTAGCCCAGGTGGGCCTGGTTAATTAGCTGTACTCAGAACTTGCACCTAGCTGGAAAACTACACAAGGTAGGACTTTCGTACACTCAAGTATACAGCAACACAAACCCCATTTATTCACAAGTATACCCAAGTAAACAAACACTCATTTCTTTTTCTTTACTTGGATTTTTACATCAATTCCATCCCTCCTGACATTCAGGAAAAAAGTAAAAGCCTGGCTATGGGACCAGGCGTTTGCGCACTAGCACAAGGCAGCACATTTTTTAAACTTAAATGAATGTGTATGATATGTTGATGTAATTGTATTTTAATGTGTAATGTTTTGGGGGGGTTTATACTGTGTTTTATGTGTTTTACTGTCTTGGCATCGGTGTGCCTTTTTGGAAGCCGCTCTGAGTCCCCCCTCCCTCGGGGGTTGAGAAGAGCGGGGTAAAATGCCGGAAATAAATAAATAAATAAATATCCGAGGGACTGTCTCTTCCCCTACCAACCCCAGAGATCACTCCGCTCTGAACAACTGAAACTCCTGGAAGTGCCAACCTTCAAAGCAATCCGTCTCACATCAACCCGATGCAGAGCCTTCTCTGTAGTAGCGCCGTCAATTTGGAATACCCTTCCAAGTGATGTGCGGGCCTCACAGGACCTACTCTCTTTCCGCAAGGCCTGCAAGACCCAGCTTTTCCGGCTAGCTTTTGACTGCTAAGCCTAAGCCGGAAATCTTTTTCTCCTTTTCTTAATTTCTAATTTAATATGTTGTTTTTACTTATGTGGTGTTTTTATATGATTGTAAGCCACTCCGAGCCCTCGGGGAGGGAGTGGCGGCGTACAAACCCAAATAATAAATAAATAAAATCTAAATAGAAGAAAGCTGACAGAAGATGCCACCGCTGAGGATACAACAAGAAGCAGCAAAAAAGACTATAAGAAAAACTAAAACCAATATAGAGAAGAATGGAAGTACAAATACCCTTATACCTAACCCTCTCTGTAGCTCCCCATATTTCCCCCCCTTCCCCCTCTCTTTCTTCTTCTCTTCTCTCTTTTTCCCCTCAAACACCCCTTTCCCTTCTCCCCTATGTTTTACTCCCTTTTCCCACTTTTAAAAAATGTAATTTGGAAACTATATATATATATATATAGAGAGAGAGAGAGAGAGAGAGACAGACAGACAGACAGACAGACAGACTACTGCAATGCTCTCTACGTGGGATTGCCTATGAAGACTGCCAGGAAGCTGCAATTAGTCCAGTGCGCAGCAGCCAGACTACTAACGGGAGCGCACAACTCCCTTGCTGCGCCAGCTCCACTGGCTGCCAATTAGCTTCCAAGCACAATTCAAAGTGCTGGTGTTGACCTACAAAACCCTATACGGTTCCGGCCCAGTTTACCTGTCCGAACGTATTCTCCCCTATGAACCGTCAAGAGTGTTAAGATCGTCTGGAGAGGCCCTGCTCTCTGTCCCACCACATTTGCAGGCGCGTCTGGAGGGGACGAGGGACAGGGCCTTTTCTGTGGTGGCCCCCCGGCTGTGGAATTCCCTCCCAAATCAAATTAGATCTGCCCCCTCCCTCCTGACTTTTAGGAAGCGGGTGAAAATGTGGCTGTGCAGTGAGGCCTTCGCAGAATGAAGGAGATTGCGAAGCGACTAAGTCGCCAACCACTTGATACAGACTGAATATATGGATCAAGTTGGACTTGATTTTACTTTGGCGAAAGGCTTTTAAAATGTATTTATTGTATTGTATTTTATTGTAAATTTTATTGTAAATTTATGATGTTTTTAGATTTTAAATGTTAGTATTGAATACTTGCTGTTTGCTGGTCTGAGTCCCTCTTCGGAGGTGAGAAGGCCAAGGTATAAAAGTTTTAAATAAATAAATAAATAAATAATTTAAAAAAGAAGAGTCAACATCTGGCCAGGAAACTGAGATGGAGCCAGGGTGGTAGATCTCTATCATTAATTTACAACTTTGGGATGACATCAGCAGAATATTCCTATAGAAGACTCGGTCTAATAACGTGACTGACCTGAGGAGTCTGTTCCACCCGCCATGCTCTGGCCCATGGGAAGGAGTGAGAAGGTGTATCCGGAAACTGGCAGATTTGCACGGGAGCCGCCTGGTCACTTTGGGGCGTCTTTCTCAAGGGAAGGGGAAGAAGTGCACCTTTGGAGTCTTGGATTTTGTGCCGGGAGTCAGGTTCTGCTGGATGGAAAACAGAGATCTGGTCCTTGGCATTGTGCTGAGGGAAAGAAGTTTCAGCGTTTTGAAGTTATGACGTTATTGAAGTTTGGGAAGTATTTATTTATTTATCGCATTTCTATCCTGTCATTTCTCAACTCCCGAAGGGGGACTCAGGATGGCTTACACTGCGCCCCGTTAAGAGGCCATTACAAGCAATTACAATAATAAAACCACGAATTAATGTATCGTAATTAAAACAATACATAATTAAAAACCATACATAAGCCAACAGTAAACCAGTCTTGTAGTCGTCATTGCAAAACGTCCCTTTAAAGTGCTGCATTACATCCATTGACCAAAAGCCTGGTCCCATAACCACAATTTTAATATTTTTTTTTGAAATCCAGGAGGGAAGGGGTCGATTTTATTTATTTATTTATTTATTTATTTTATTTATTATTTCGATTTGTATACCGTCCCTTCCGACTGGCTCGGGGCGGTTTACAGCATATCGAATTACATCATAAAACATATCAATAACCAACAGGACACATAAAACAAGCAATAAAACCAATTTAACAATATTCTGCTATAACCTAGGGTGGTCACAGATTGAAAGCAAGTCGGAACAGTTCTGTTTTACAAGCTTTCTGGAAAGCTGGTAGCTAGCTCATTAATTGCTCGGACTTCCAGTGGCAAACTGTTCCACAATTGAGGTGCTGCCACAGAGAAGGCTCTGTGTCTTGCTGAAGACAGGTGGATGGTTCGCAGGGAAGGAATCTGCAAGAGATTGAGGTCTTCCGAACGAAGAGATCTCTAGGGAACATATGGGAGTAGGCGGTCCCTCAAGTACACAGGCCCCAGACCATGCAAGGCCTTAAAGCAGTGGTTCTCAACCTGTGGGTCCCCAGGTGTTTTGGCCTACAACCCCCAGAAATCCCAGCCATTTTACCAGCTGTTTGAATTTCTGGGAGTTGAAGGCCAAAACATCTGGTGACCCACAGGTTGAGAACCACTGCCTTAAAGGTTAAAACCAACACTTTGAAGATGATCCGGTGCTCAATTGGCAACCAGTGCAGTTGCTGCAGAGTTGGAGTGATATGTGCCCTGGCCGTCACCCCGGCCAGGAGCCTCGCTGCTGCATTCTGTACCAGTTTTAAGCTTCCGGATGACCGACAAAGGAAGACCAATGTAAAGGGATGTAAACAGTAGCCTAGCCTCGAGATGACCGTCACTTGGATCACCGTGGCTAGGTCATTTCTGGTGAGATAGGGCGCCAGCCGCCTAGCCTGCCGCAGATGGAAGAAGGCGGATCTGCTGACAGCAGAGACCCGAGTCTCCATTGTCAGCAGCGAATCTAACTGGACCCCCAGACTCTTTACATAAGAACATAAGAAGAGCCATGCTGAATCGGACCTCAGCCCATCTAGTCCAGCATTCTGTATCACACAGTGGCCCACCAGTTGTACACGGGGATCTCGAGCAGAAGGGAGGGCAAAACCCACAACCAGTACCCAGGGAAATCCTGCCTACCTCAACCAACTCCGAGGGGGCACTTGAATGTCCACACTTTACTAAGTGTGACGGATGTAGTGCCTCGCCGTCCAGAGTAGGGAGCTGGAGCCCACACCCACCTGGATGACCCAGTCAGAGGATCTCCGTCTTAGATGGATTCACTCTCAGCCGACTGGCTCATAGCCAACCAGTCACGGCTTCAAGGCATTGTTGGAAGCAATCGGGTACAGAGTCCGGCCAGCCGTCCATCCTCAGCACCAGCTGGGTGTCATCTGCATAATGATGACACTCCAGACCAAAACTCCACACCAACTTGGCAAGTATCTCGTTTGGGAGTGCGTTCCATAGGCGGGGGGCTACCGCCAATAAGGCCCTGTCTCTCGTCCCCACCAAATGCGTTTGCGATGCTGGCGGGAGCGAGAGCAGGGCCTCCCCAGACGACCTTAGGCTGTGAGATGGGATGTAGAGGCAGATGTGTTTTGACAAGTAAGCTGGGCCAGAACCATATAGAGCAGGGGTGGGCACACTGCGGCCCGGGGGCCGGATGTGGCCCTTTGGCCGATTCTATCCGGCCCGCCTAAGGGCCCCTGGCTTGCCTCCCCTGCCTGGCCTCTGCATAAAAATCTCCAGAGAAGGGGACTATAAGGAAGCATTATTTTATTTTAGTGGTTTTTATTATTATTGTATAATAATTTTATAACAATAATAAAATAATATAATAAATAATATAATATGTTATATGATATATTATAATTTCAATATATTATGCTTATATATATACTATAATATAATAATTATATTAATACTAATAATATATGAATATTTCTTGATATATTAATATGTTAATATTAATGATGTGTAATATATAGTAAATATAGTAAGTGAATAAATAAATTATGTAGATTAGCATGTAGTTCCGCCTTTAGGTGCGGCCCTCTATAATATTTTTTGGTTCTCGGTGGCCCCTTGGAAAAAATAGTTGCCCACCCTTGATATAGAGCTTTATAGTTCAAAACCAGCACTTTGAATTCGGCTCGGAGATGGACCGGCAGCCAGTGGAGCTGACACAACAGGGGGTGGTATGTTCCCTGTATATCGCCCCATTTAGTAATCTGGCTGCCGACCGTTGTACTAGCTGAAGTTTCTGAACCGTCTTCAAAGGCAGCCCCATGTAGAGGGCGTTGCAGTTGCGAGGCTGCAGGGAAGCAGGGCCTGGCCTAAGAGGTGCTTCTCCAAGGAGGGAGACAAGGATAGGGTCATATCTGAATGCCTCAGGATGAATGCGTGTATATATGTGGTGTGAATGCTGAGTGAAAATGTAACTCCCCTTTGTCAGTTTGTCTGTTGTCCAATGTAATTGTAAATCCAATTTGGCTGCAGAGAATCTGGATGTCTGGATGTCTAATGCCATTCTTTGTCTCAATGTTTTTCTGTCATCTGATCTACCCTCTCGCACTGGAAATTGCAATAAAAATAACCTAGGCTTTACAGTTACTGAAATGTCGTTCATGACACCCTGACGTTAAGTCCAGCCGTGTCTGACTCTAGGACTCTGGTGCTCGCCTCCATTTCTAAGCTGAAGAGTCGACGTTGTCCGTAGACACACCTCCAAGGTCATGTGGCCACTGGCATGACTGCATGGAACATTGTTACCTTCCTGTCAAAGTGGTACCTATTGATCTACTCACATTTGCATGTTCTCGAACTGCCAGGCTGGCAGAAGCTGGGGCTAAGTGTGGGAGCTCACCCTGCTCCCCAGATTTGAACCAAGGTCATCTCGAGACTGGATTACTGTAACGCACTCTATGTTGGCCTTCCTCTTTCGGTGACCCGGAAACTCAGGCTGGTGCAGAACACTGCCGCCCGGCTCCTGTCTGGTTCGCCAGCAGGCTGTTACGTAACACCTACCTTGCAGGATCTGCACTGGCTCCCTATTGAGCACCGGATCACCTTCAAAGTGTTGGTGCTTACCTTTAAGGCCTTGCACGGCCTGGGGCCAGCGTATCTGAGGGACCGTCTTTCCCCATACTGCCCCACGAGATCACCGGTCCGAAAGCACTAACCTGCTAGCCATTCCCGGCGAGGTCAGCCAGATTGACAGCAGCAGCGTAGGAGGGCATTCTCCGTGATTGCGCCCACGCTGTGGAATGCCCTCCAGCCAAGACGCGCGCCATCCGAGACCTCTTTCCTTTTAGGTGGGCGTGCAAGGCCTATCTTTTCCAACAGGCCTTTGGCCTATAGGTCCGCCAAACGCACGGCCCGCTGACTCTGTAACATGCTGCAATGTTTTTTATACTGCTGTGACCGGTTGGCACGTTAGGTTTTAAACCAACTGTTTACACTGTGTTCATTGATGTGCTTTTAACCTGTTTTAATGTGTTGTCTATTATATAAATGGGTTCACGTCATGTGATGTATACCTCAAACAAAGAAACCTTACAACGCAGAAACACAATAATTGACAACACCCAGAGGCCTCAAGCAAGGTACGTTTGTAGCAAATTTCCCCTTCAAAACCTAAAAAGGCCCCCAAAACAACGAGTAAAATAAAACTACATTTACCAGCATCCTCCGGGCAGCCAAAAGACTCACCCAGCCTCTTACATTCTGAACAACATGATTGGCTGCCAATAAGGGCGGATTTGCATAACTGCTGCACTGGCCAGCCAACATGAAAATTCGATCCATAATAAACTGCCAAAACAGAATAAGGAAAAGGCCTCAGCCAATCCCCAACACAAACACCGAAATCACTTCCAACCTAAAAATTTACACCCCAAAAAAATCACAGACCACGCCCCAAATTGACAGTAGGCTTCATTAACTTGATTCTCCTACTAGGCCTCAGCTCATGGGACATTGTGTATGGCCTGAATTTACAGTAACCTACCTTGGCACACAGAGCCCGACCATGCATGATGGGGACTTGAAGTACCACCATGGGAAATGGGATTTGTAGTACTTCAAAACCCATCATTCCCCACAGACCACTGCGGCCCAGAAACAAAAACCAATAAAGACCCAACTTGGCACACCATGCCCATGACCCACACTCCAATCCAACTGCAGTTTAGAGGAGGGCACACCGTGGATGATTGGACTTTCTCGCATCTCTAAAAAGGCGCAGCACGCGTGCAGGTACAGCTAGTTTTTATATATGCTTGTGAGCCGCCCGAGCCTCCGGGAGTGGCGGCCCAGAAACCAATAAATAAATAAATAAGCCAAATAAAATAACCTGCGACCTTTGTCAGCAAGTTCAGCAGCTCAGCGGTTTAA